>JAMKCH010001480.1:0-96179 GCA_023653785.1 Ophioderma brevispina
GCCCGTATGTTTCTGTCATTGCCCACACCCATAAAATCCCGGGGAGGGTTCTTGGATTTTGGTCGGGTACCCATGCTCGTTCCAAAAAAAGCGGGACTAGCTGCAAATGAGGGACTACCGCTAGGGGTATCAAATTCACAATAATCAAGTTTTAGTCCTGCTAGGGGTATCAAACTCAGATGTGATTGTGACTGATTCAATGATACTAATAAGAGAAATTAACAAAAACATCAGCAAAATAACCCTGAGTGTATAATTTTTCTTGCAGTAGTTCAAGTGTCATTTGTCTTGTATACTGGCTGTTTTAAAGCGGCACTGGCACATTTTCACAAAATATGAAATTTCTTCAATTTGCTCGCAAATGATAGTCTAGGCCATTGGAAGAATAGAGATACATTTTACACATAAAAATAACATACTAAAAACAGATAGGGACATTGATAAGAGGTTAAAGACATCCAGGTAATTTGTAGGCTAACTTTTTCAAGTTTTCCATAAATTTAATCAACAAATGTGTGTATATTACATGAATATTATAGACTCATACTCATTGATATTAAAAACCACAAATAAAAGGTCACAGACCAGTCAAACAAGGTACATGCAGTGGGAAACATGCATACGGCATGCGTTTTCTTGTGTTAAACGCCATTTCCATTGTCTGCTGAATTAATGTCGCCCGCGACATTATAAAATCGTTCTGTTCACCCATAAGGACGCTGATTTGGTCTTAATCATTTCAGGTGAGGACTAATGTATATAAAAGTTTTACAACCATGCAAAAATATCAATTTTGAAAAATCTTGAGGGCGCACTATTTTTCAAATGTGCCAGTGTCTCTTAAAGGTACATCTTTTATTCATATATTGAGAACAGGTCCCGCAAGGGGTATAATTTGACTGCAAATTGGTATATTTTCACTGAAAACTAGTATAATTTCAGCAAAAACTGGTGCCGTTATGGGTATAATTTCACTGAAAATTGGTCCCGTTAGGGGTCACTTCCGGAACTCCTGGAACAAGCATGGGTACCCAACAAACCCCTGAGAACCCTCCTTGGGCATAAAATGTTCAATAAAATATACGCAGCACACTGTGAGTGAGAGTAGTTAATGACCTACACACTCAAATCATTTGTCTGTCTATCAGCAAACCACCTCACCCCAACTCACTTAAAGAGATGAGTACCCATACTATTAAGTACCATGTCATTATCTGGCCAGAGCTCCAGTGCTTGCTCGTAACACCAAAAGGCATCTTTAGTCTGTCCTCGTTGGTCAAGTTGAGCTGTCCATTCATCTTCAAAAGTAACAAATGGAAAAACAAGAAGGAAGCCAAGAATGATCATTCATGGTAATATTTGCCTTAGTCACTAACACATGCTAACATACTCCTCTGAGTAATATTTGCAAGGCTGGTATTCAGACCTGGGTTTAAACCAGGGTTAGTCCTACATGAGTGGACCTTTTTTCTTCCAACATACCCTTCCAACATACCCTAAAATGTGCTGTAACGGGTGAGAGAATTCCTCATGGCCATCCATGAGGAATTCTCTCACCCGTTACAGCACATTTCAAACTCCCTTTCAGAATATACCAGTCTAATTGTTTTTATCCTTTCTGAGAGTGACCAGTGCATAAACATTTATCTGAGATGAATATACATATAGAGGGATAGGAAGCACACAAACACTGTTCAGGTGTGCCTCGCCCTGTTTTTTTTTTACAAAAAAATATATCACGGTCCAAGGACTGCTTGTGTCACCTGCTGTCACGGTTTGTGAATGATAGGCCTCATATGACCTTTGACCTTGACATGTGACCTATGACCTCTTAAACAAATGAGGGTTTGCATGTAATATCCATAAACCAAATTTGGTTTCAATTGAACTTCAACTTTTCAATTGAGATCAATTTTAGATTTTCAGCCTATCTTACAATAGGCCTCATGTGACCTTGACATGCGACCTTTGACCTTGACATGTGGCCTTTGACCTTGACATGTGACCTTTGACATTGACTTGTGACCTTTGACCTATAAACAAATGAGAGTTTGTGTTTAATATTCATAAAACAAGATGGTTCAAATTGAACTTCAACTTTTCAATTTAGGTCAATTTTACATTTTCAGCCTATCTTACAACTTGACCTCATATGACCTTGGTATGCATCAACAAATGCGGGATCCCACGTTGCATCTATGACTCAACAGGCAAATGTTAACCCCTTTTTCACAACAACCGACACCAACAACAGACATCAACAACAGACAACAGTGGACAAAGTGATCCCTATGTGTCTTCCTGCCTTAAGGCAGGTGAAGTTGAAGTTGAAGTATGTGTCTTCCTGCCTTAGGCAGGTGACACAAATAGATTAACAATTTTCTGGAAAACAAAATTTAATTTCTCAAACTTAAAGTGGCACTGGCACTGGCACATTTTCACAAAATATGATTTTTTTTCAATTTGCTTGCAAATGATAGTATAGGCTATTTAAAGAATACATACATATATTGTACACCTAAAAATCACATACCCCAAAAAACAGATTACAAAATTGGCTGCTCTGAAAATGGTAACTTCAAAATTTCTGTTTCCATGCAGAAAGAAACCAATAATTTGTTAACAACATGCAACACTCCTCATAAGACTAAGAGCAAAATTGTACGTATCATCAAATTCAGAAAAGAATGATGATGTGGCAGAATTAAATGCACTACTCAAATGAAATAGTAAATTTCTTTATGAAGTGTTTAGATTATGGCCAGGACTTTAAGGCAGCATGAGGATCATGGCAAAGGCATGGGCTAGTCTTTGGTCAGGAGACAGGTTTTAGCTCTATCCAAGTATTTTCTCTGCATATTTGGATTGCATATTCATCTTTCCTGCCATCTGGGACCTAAAAACATAAAAAAAATACCTTTGTTTTTTTGTTTGATTTAAATTACAAAAATCAATTAAATACCAATTTAAACTTAAAAAAAGTTTTTTGTCAAATCGTGAATTCACTGTACAATAGCATTCATTAAGGGAGGGGTCATTATTTACGGCCAGGGGGAATGGAGGAATTGAGGGGGAACCTGAAAATTTTTGTAAGAGAGAGGGGGAGGGAACGTGAAAATTTTTCACAACGAGAGAGAGGGGAACATTGAACTTGTAAATGGAGGAATCAGCATGATCAAGGGGGGGAGTGTGAAATTTTTGAAGGGAAGCGAAGGGGGAAAGCGAACATTTTTGCAGAAAAAAAGTTGAAATCCGTCATTCCCCCTGGAACAAAAATAATGACCGTCCTAGTTACTTGAATACGGTATATACAAAAAAGTATATTGAGCAAAATCAGAAATTAAAAAAAACATTCATATTTATTTTTGCAAATCTCTTGATATCCAGAGGATAACAATCTTGCTTGGTATATGGGGTATATTTAGAATACTAAAATTCTCCCACATAGTTGAATTTTGTGATCCTAGCACCAATTTTTTAAAATTTGTGTATATTTCAATAGATGCACGAAAAAATGTTAATTCCAAAATTCTGTTATTTCTATATTATAAGCAATATCACAATGTTCCCCTAGGCGGGGTTCATTCTCGGGAAGATGCCATTAGATCCGAGACTTTACAAGTTGTTAACAAATAAAAATTAAATCAACAGTCTTTAGACTTTTCTTTTCAGTTATGGAAAACCTAACACTTCTCTATTACTTTGAAACATATAGAAAACGTTGCAAACATTAAAACATTCCAAAGAATTATTGGGGTCTTCCGTTATTCCGAAGGTCTTGTTCCGAAGGGTCGTATTCCGAAGGTTCTTTTTTACGAACACGCGTTTTGAGCATTCGCTTTTCCGAATCCTAAAAGGTTTGGGTATTCCGAAAATAGGATTCGCTATCCGACTCTTAAAAAGGGTCGCTATTCGAATTTTTAAAAAGGGTTCGCTCTATTATTCCGAATCATAAAAAGGGTTCGCTATTACGATCTCAAAAAGGGTTCGTAATCGAATCTCAAAAAAAGGTTCGCTATTTCCGAATATTGAAAAGGGCTTCGGTAGTCCGAAACCGAATACCGTGTTCATTATTCCGAATTTCAAAAGAGGTTTGCTATTCCAAATTTTGTTTTCATATTGGATAATTTGTGAAGCCGATAAGTACCACTATTATATAGTTTCAATTCTCGACGTTTGGAGTATTTGCTTGAAAATTTCGAGATAATTCATGAAGTCGAGATATTTTCTCGAAGTTGTGAGTTATGTATCGAACGCGTAAGATGTTCGTCAAGAGTTCGAGTATTTTCTCTAATTTTGATATATTATCTCAAAGTGTGATAATTATCTCATAGTTTGTGTATGTTCTCAAGTTTGAAGTATATCGAAACCCGTCGAGTTATTATCATTGAAAGTCTCAGTATTTCTCGAAGTTCGAAAGATTTTCTAAGTTTCAAGATAAATTCAGAAAAAGGTTTTAGGTATTATCTCCAAGTTTGGGATATCTTCTCAAAAATTGAGTTAATAATATCGCAATACCGATTATATCTCTGCCTGAACTTTGATCGGCAGAGGACGTAGTAATCACTTTTCTGTTCTGCTGTATGTTGCTGTCCATGGTATTGTTGTGTAAGACTTATCGAGTCCGTTAAGTGTTATTGTGATGTGACTTGGTGGAAAGGGGAGGGGGGGGAGGAGGATGTAGCGTATGGGTTGTTGGGGAGGGAGGTTGGGTGTTGGGGAGGGGCGCTGTGGGAGGTGGGAGGGGGCTGGGGGGTATGTTGGGGAGAGCCGGGTGGGGTTGTTGGGGAGGGAGAAGGTGGGGTTTGGGGAGAGGCAGGTGGGTGTTGGAGAAAGGAGAGGTGAGGTGTCGGAGAGGGGGCAGGTGGGCGGTGTTGGCGAGGGGACGGGTGCGTTGTTGGAGAGGGGGCAGTGTGTTGGGAGCGGTTGGGGTGGGGTAGGAGTTGGGTTTTGGGGAGGGAGTTGGGGAATTTGGAGGGTGAGGGTTGTTGGGAGGGGGGATGAGTGTTGGGGAGGGGGGTGGGTTTGGGGAGGGTGTTGGGGTGTGAGGGAGGGTGTGGGTTGTGGGGGGAGTGGGAGGGGTGTGTTTGGGAGGCGGAGGGGGTGTTGGGATGCGGGGAGGGGTGATTCTTGTTTCAATCCATCAAAATCTATGTCAGTAGTCACCTTTCCATTGGTGTTACTTAAGGAGAATGTTGCAACTATGGCTGAGCTTAAATGATCAGTAACAAGTCTATCCCACTGGGGTTTGCCCAGCGTAAGCTCGGGCCAGCTGCTGTGACCCCTTCTCAAAAAGCCTTCCCATGATTGAAAAATGAGGTGCTCAAAACTATCGCCCTGTGTCAAACATTAGCTGTGTGTCTAAGGTCCTGGAGAAAAATAGTGAGTGCCCAGATTAAGGATCATCTGTCTCCATGACTTAAATGAGAAGTTTCAGTCAGCCTACAAAGAACGACACAGCACTTCTGCGTGTTAAGCCCGATATCTTCAATGAAATTCACAACAGTTAAGGCAGTTGACTATTGTGCTGCTAGATATTTCTGCAGCTTTTGATACTGGTGATCATGCCATTCTTTTGGATAGGTTACTTGAACTTTCAAAATTTCAAGGTACTGCCTTACAGTGGATTCGGGTCTTACCTGCAGAACCGCTCTTTTCGTGTGCGATTGGGGATGCAATTTCAAAAACAAGCATATTCCCTTTCGGTTTGCCTCAGGGTTCTGTTGGTAGGGCCTCTCTTTTTCATAATGTTTACACATTACGGTATCGCCTCAATCATCCGGAAGCACAATATGCTTACCACATGGAGGATGATGATGTGGCAGCTCTATTTACATTGATCTAAGATTGCTGGTGAGGCCATAACATGCTGTCAAACGACTCCTCTCTTGGTATTGTGAACTCAGAGTTGAGTGGATGAGCTGTGTCTGTAACAACTCAAATTGCATCATGAAAAGAGCAAATTTTTCATCGAATGTTTTCATCCTATTACAAAGCGCCTCAAAGGCATTACCATCAGGTCGGGACAGTGGATGTTCCCCAGTCCTCGGCAAATTAGAAACCTTGGTGTAGTGCTTGATCAAACAATGTCTTTAGGACTGAACATTGTTGTAAAGGTCATCATTTAGTCTGTTAACTTCCACCTTCGCAATATTTACCGGATCCGCCGCATTATCACATTTGAGGAAGTTGTCATCATTCTCTACCGTCACGATTTACTCTCGATAATGAATATGCCATCACTTTTGTATGGAAGGTCGGCCAGAGATCGGAGAAACTTAAGATTCGCAAAATAGAGCAGCCAGGCTGGTGTTCAGATCTGATAGAAGGACACCACTCCTTAAAGAGCTCAATTGGCCTACCATTTAGTGAGCGCGTTGTCTTTAAGCTTATGCGTATTAATTACAAGGGCATTTCCGGGCAATTGCCATCTTATTTGTACGAATACATCTCTTTGATATTCATGCGCAGGCCAGGATTGCGTTCTGCAGATGCCAAGACGGCTCCTCACTGTTTCCCGCACAAAAGGTCAGTGGGTGCAGGGCTTCAGCAATGCGGGCCCCTAGCTATATGGAACTCTTTGCCTATTGTCTATGTTCGACACTCCAAGTCCATTGTTACTTTAAGAAAAGCTTCTAAAATTTCATCTATTTCTAAGAGTGATCGTTGTGCTTAATTTGTTTTTTGTTATTGCCTAACATGATATAAATTATGCAGTGTTTTTTTTTTTTTTATTTGATAGTGTTTGATTGTTATGTTAAGTACTTATCTCATGGTTCATATTTACAATACCTGTGATTATAGTTTAGGCTAAATAGTAATAACTCTCTATTTTGTAAAGCGCTTTTTTGACCTGTTTTGAGAAGGCGCTATATCAAATTTGCGTTGTATTGTATTGTATGGTTTTTTTTTTTTTTTTTTCTTTTTCTGGGAAGGAGCGGGTTGGGAAGGAGAGAGGGGGGTGGGTGTTGGAAATGGAAGGGGGGTCGAGGAGGGGGAGGGTGTGTGGGTGATGGATATGGGGGAGGTGGGTGTGAGGTGGGGTGGGAGGGTGTTGGGGAGAGGGTTGGGGTTGGGTAGGGGGTGGGGTTGTTGGGAGGGCGGTGGGAGGTTGGGGAGGGGGAGGGGGGGATGGGGGAGGGGTGTGTTGGGGGGAGTGGCATAGTTTTTGGGTGTTGGGGAGGGGTTAGGGTTGTTGGGGAGGGGTTGTGGGTGGTGGGATGGGGAGGGGCTGTTGGGAGGCGGAGGGGGGTGTTGGGAAGGGGGAGGGGATGGAGAGGGGTGAAGGGGGGTGTTGGGGAGGCACTGTTGGGGAGGGGTAGGGTGTTGGGGAGGAATGTTGTGACACCCTATATCTACAGGATTTACAAATGGGATACCCCATAGAAAGTTAGGACCTTGCTCTATGGCGTCTTATTTCATTTTCATTCTGACAGAGCAGACAGGGCTATCAGGTTACAAAAGTATGCAATATGATTGGACTGAAGTCGCTAAATTGGTTTAGTGGAGTGCGTAGAGTGCGTAGGTGTGGTGGGTTAATCGACACCGTCTGCTAACCAGTTACTTACTTCACTGAGGAACCTATTCTGCACTCTGCTATGCTAATGCGGTTTGGGGTTGTCAAGTTCACACCTATGGCTAGAATAATGCTTGAGTGCAATAGTTTGTAATGAAATATCTCGAAGTTTGAATATGAATTGAAATATACTCAAAGTTCTCTAAGTTTATTTATATCTTACCGTTTGATATATTTTCTCGAATATTTATTCGGAATTTCGAGAAATCTTGACCGGATAGGTGGCGAAATTGAGATAGCATGTTTTGCAATTTTGAGATAGTATGTGTGAATTTTTGAGATAGTATGTTGCAATTTTGAGGATAACAATTACGGATTATGAAATTAAACTCCGTGTCCGCGGTTGGTATTTTATTTATTTTTCCAATGTCCCTTCGGTGCTTGGTTACTATATATTTAAAACATGAAATTAAAAAAAAAAAAAAAAAAAAAAAAAAAAAAAAAAATAAACGTAATTTACGGTATTTCTCAGGAAAAAGCTGCCGGGAAATGCCCTAATTTTAAAATAGTAAAAATTGTTCCTGTGATGTGCCGTAACTTCGTATATAACGCTCACATTGCCGTTAACACATAAAATAGACGGGTAAATTTTCAACCAAATTTTCCCCGAACTGATCGCAATTAATGCCTACTGTTAAAGTAATAACCGCATTGTTTTGAAGAGCGCCCCCCCACCCAATTTTTTCCTAAAATTTTGAGATTTTTTGCACAGTTTGAATTGCTAGCGGGTAGTCAAACTAATTGTGACTGGTACAATGTGATGTTAGCAAAGAAGGTTTTTTTAGAAAATATTCAAACTTCAAGATACTATGTCAAACTGAATCTTGCCCGATATAAAAACTGGAACTCTGGATTAATAACTAGAAATTCCGATACAGTAACGTCGGATTTCGGAGAAAAATATACCAAACTTTGAAATATTACTCAAACCATTCAAATATTATCTTGAAAGTTCGAGAAATATTACGAAACTAGGGTTAGAAAAATCTGACTTGAGATAGTGTACCAAACTTCGAGATAATAACTGAAAACTTCTCATTACTAACTCGAAATTGAGATTATAACTCGGTATTTGGAGATAGTGACTCAATATTTCGAGAAAACATATCCCAAGCTGCGAGATAATATAAAACACTTTTGAGATAATTACCTCAAAATGTAATTCTATTTAATTCCGCACTTTGAGAAAAATCGCATATATCAAGATAATAGGTCCAAAACTGGAGATTATACCTTAAATTTCGAGATAATAACTCGACTGAGAGATTAATAAATCGGAATTTTGATCACTCGATATTTCGAGAAATATGTCCAACTTCGAAATTACCCCAAACTCCCAGGGGGAAAAATACCTAAAACTGGAATATTATCTTGAAAGGTCGAGAAATATTACGAAAAATATCTCTAACTTAGTGACAATATACCAAACTTCAAAATATACACTTCAAACATCGAAATATATCTTGAAGTTCGAAAAAATATTTGGGGATAAAATCTCAAAACTGCGAGCGTTAATATCTCAAAATTCGAGATAAGATGTCAAAGTACGAAATAATTAGTCAAACTTCGAATTAATAACTGAAAATTCTATAATAAATCGTTATTTTGAGATAGTAACCGATATTTCGATAAAAATCCCAAACTTCGAGATATTATAAAAAGTCGAGGAAAGATAATAACTCGAAACGTTGAGAATCTACTTCAAACTTCATTTTGCGTTATAAATCGGTATCTCGAGATAGTAATAGATATTTCGTGAATATCCAAAACTTCGAGATAATAAAGCAAAACTTGAGATAATTATCTCAAAACTTTTGAAATATTATCTAGAAAGTTCTAGAAAATACTTCGAACTTTGAGGAAAATTGAAAAACTTCGGAGAATATGTCAATCTTCGACATAATAACTGAAACTTCTAATAATAATCGGTATTTTGAAGATAGTAACTCGATTTTCGAGAAAATCTCCAAAAACGTCGAGATAATATATCAACTTCGAGGTAATACTTCAAACTTCGACATATTCAACTTCGAGGAGAAATATCTGGAACTTAAAGATAATAACTAGAACGTTGAGAATATACTTCGAACTTTGAGAAAAATACCTCAAACATCGCTGATAATCTGTCAAACTTGGAGGATTAATAAAACTGACACGTTATAAATAATACTTTCAACCTTTGAGATAAATAACGCAGTGCTCGAGATAGTAACTCGAATTTCGAGAAAATATCCAAAGCTCGAGATAATCTAGCAAACGTGAGATAATACATCAAACTTCGAAATTTTATCTTGATAGAGCCTACGTCAAGGACAAATGTTCTCGCACTTGAGATAGGGGGGGCAAATATCGCAAACTCAAAATATGTCAATCTGAAACATCGAGTTATAACTTGACTTTGCGAAAATAACTCGAAATTTCGATAACGTAACTCGATACTTCTAGTAAATATCACAAAACTATGCTGATAATACTAAACTTCGAGATAATAACCTCAACCTTTGAATATTATCTTGAAAGTTCGAGAAATGAAAACACTACCAAACTTTTGAGAAAATAAAACTTTGAGGTACCCAACCTCCAGATAATACTTCAACTCCGAAATATTATCTTGAACTTCGCGAAAATATTACGAACGTTGAGAAAATATCTGGAACTTCGAGATAAATTGTGAACTTCGAGTATAACTGAAAATTTCTAAATTAAATTAGACTTTTGAGATAATAACTCAATATTTGAGAGGAAAAATATTCAACTTTGAGAAAATACCTGTACTTCAGAGAATTACCAACTTCGAATATGTACCTCAATCTTCAACTTCAGGAAATATCTCAAATTTGAAAACATATCTTGACATAAATTCGGAAATAACTGAAACTCGATCTTTGCGATAATAACTGGATTAGCGATAATAACTCAAATATTCGAAAAAAAATATCTCAATCGTCGAGAAAATATCTAAAATTTCAAGATAATAACTCCAAACGATTAAGAACAGGTCTAAAACTTCTAAAAAATCTCAAAACTTCGAAGAAAATATCTCGAAACTTCATGAAAATATCTCGAAATTAAGGAAATTCTTGAAAATTTGAGAAAGAAATTACTCAAAAATAAAAAAAAATAAAACTTTAAGAAAATATCACAAAACCTCGAGCCATTAGTCGAACTGCGAGATAATAACTCAACACAGTTTAAAAAATGATTAAAAACGTCATTTTAACAGGCAGTTAGGACTCACAACAGTTTTAAAACGACGATTGACAGTTGATACACATTTCCAGCTGACAGTTAAATTTTGAGAAAATATCTCCAATCTTTGAGAAAATATCTCAAAAATTGATACTACGACTGATAGAATTAATAATACATAAACATAGTGACTTATTTTCTTGATATAATCTTCTTCAAAGTACCCAGAGTATTCATCAATTTCATGCTGCCAATGTACAAAAACAAAATTCGGAATAGCGAACTTCTTGAAATCGGAAAACGAACCGGTATGGGTTCGGAAATACCGACCTTTTTCAATATTCGAATAACAAACCTTTTTTGATTCGGAATGGCGAACCCCTTGTTTTTAAGATTCGGAATAAAAGAACCCGTTAAAGATTCGGAATAGCGAACCTTTTTAAGATTTGGAATATTGAACCCTTTTTAAGATTCGAATATCGAACCTTCGGAATAACGAAACCTTCGGAAATAATGAACCATTCGGAATAAGCGAGATACCCCCGAATTATTCATATCAACAGGGTTATATTTAGGCTACTCTGAGGGCTGGTTATAAATCTTAAAATTTACTAAACTTAAGCACTCATGTTTTTTTTTTTTTTTCGACAAAATATGAGCTTATTTGCCCAATTTATTGTGGTTAATTTTTTTTTTCATGTTTACTGAAAGTAAAAGGCCAAATGACCTCTGTGGACGGTCTGTCGGTGCGAGGCAGTGCTGGTCAGGGCCCTGGAGGACCGCTGTGACTGGCACTAGCTATATCCGGCTATAGCAATTTAGGTTGCCACCTCTAACACCTGAGTCCGATCGAGGATCATAAAAGTTAAAATGTCTTGAAAAATGTTTAAGTCGTATGGCAATTGTAAAAAACATCAAAAGAATCCAAAATTCTTGTTCATACAATCTACATCCTCGAAAAAATGTATAGATTTTTCGTCTTACTGTAAAAATGCTCCCCCGCACTCCCATCAATGTTGGAAACGTTCATCAATGTCTTTCAGTTCCCAAATTGTCTCACTTGATTCGGGGGGGGGGCGGGGGGGGGAGGGGGGAGGGCAAGGGCGCCTGAGTCTGCCATTTTACCCTCCCAAATCAAAGCAATCACATTTGTAGGTAATTCCCAATTCAAGTAAAGGATTGGGACTTCGGAAAATGCAGCGTTCGAAGAACTTTTTTCGATGATGTAGGTGAAATATTTTAAAAAATTTCACAAAGCAACAATATCAAATATTTGGATTTGTTATGTCTAAAATTCCTTGTCCTGAACTTTTTTTATCTCTGTCACGAGTCACGACAAAGTAAACCGTTGCCTGAGAAAAAGCTTACTCTTGATGCCATCAATATTGATCCCTATACCACGAGTCGTGCTACTAAATTACTAATTAGAAAAAAACATGAACTTTTGTTCAATGGAAACCATGAACTAATGATTTTAGTGAGCCTCCATGTGAGTACCGTACTTTTATAACTGCCATCTCCATCCGCCACAGAAAGTATTAATCTTTGGCAGCCTCTGTGATTTTATGCTAAGTGTAGCATGAGCTAGGTCTAGCATCATGTGAACAAATGTAGCTGCCAGACATCGGCCCCCACGGCGGAGACTTAGAGTGGTAGTTTTGAGACGGGTGTCTGAGTGAAAAGGAGATGGGGATTTTGAGGAGGACAGAGTGAGAGCAAATGATGAGAGCGGATGTGTGGTGTTGAAGTTGGATGGATCGGATGAAGATGAGATTGATGAGATGTGGGGTTGGATGAGGCGGTGGACAGGTTGGCAAAGGCTAATATTGTACGTTGGTATGGGCATTGTGTTGAGGAAGGATGATGAGCATGTGTTAAGAAGGGCTTTTGAGTTCGAGGTGGGCGGTTTGAGGAGGAGCGGGGCGTCCTAAGAAGACTTGGAAGACACAAGTGGAGGAGGAGAGTAAGAGGGTTGGGTTGAGGGAATGGAGGATGCATGAATCGGGTGAAATGGAAGGAAGAAGTCAGGGCGGTGCTGCCCAAATGTAGGTGAATCCGTTCACCCCCGTTGACGGGGATAAAAACCGGATTTAAACTTTGGTGTCGTAGTAGTAGTAGAACGTAATTCCATCACCATCTTTCTGTCACAAAATGTGACGGAAATGATGTGTTAGACACATAGCACAAAAATGTGATGGACAGTGAAGTTGTCACTGGCACATTAGAAAAATGGAAATGAGTTCATATTCTTGGAATCATGCTAAAAGTTTGGGCCTAACTTATGATAAATGTAGACCACATTATGTGAACTACATAAATAGAAATCAAAAAAATATAAGTTTACTACCATAATGGAAATGGACTGAATTTCCTTAAAAAGGCATTTTATGAGCAGGACCCCGGCCACTGTGACGTAATTCTGTCTGTTTACAGACAGAAATAAAAAAATTACAAATTTCTTCAGAGGAGAGTGGATTGATTTGCACGCAAGATAGGTACGCATTCTATTAGGCCAACGTTCAGTGATAATATATCAACCTTGTTTCAGGTAAGTCAGGGGGATGAGGCTATGAATCACAAAATGCCCTTTAAATTATGCGACTCTGGTTAAAAGTCTGGAGAAAAGTAACATTGAGAATGTCATATTTCTCTACTGTTTCATATTGAAAAAATTTGAACAAAAATCTTGAACACAGAGTGCATGATTGGTGGCTAATGGGGGTTTTCCTGGTAAAAATGCTGCCTGGGATGCTCATTTTGTCAACTGAGGCCACTGAATTGAGAGGTCAATCAGACACGCAACATTTCACCTTACGATAGCTTTATCAACAAACCCTCAACGGTTTGTTGCTATTTGGTCTAATCCCATTTTAGTCTAGGAGCCTTTGGTCTAACTTCAATTTTCTAAAACCAGTCTAATACCAATTTGTTAAAACCATTTAGTCTAATATCAATTTATCATAACAACAAGAATGTCTAATTCCATTGGTCTAATGTCCATCTAGTCTAAGGCCCATTTTTCTACTACCATTTGGTCTAATGACCACAAACACCATTTGGTCTAATTCCCATTTGGTCTAATAATAGTAATATCCATCTAGTCTAATATCCATTTGGTCTAATATCCATTTGGTCTAATACCCATCTGGTCTAATATCCATTTGGTCTAATACCCATTTGGTCTAATATCCACTTGGTCTAATGTCCACTTGGTCTAATGTCCACTTGGTCTAATAGCTACTTGGTCTAAATATACCCATTTGGTCTAATATCCATTTGGATGTTAAACCCAAAATAATTGATTTTAAACATTGATTTAAATATTAGACCAAATGGATATTAGACCAGGTGGACATTAGACATTTATATCTTGGGAATGAAATGGACTTGAGGGCTCAAATTTCAGGACGACAATGAGAAAAATATGGCCTTTCATCAGATATCAATATCGATACTACTTCCAGGTAAATCGGGGGTCCCAAAGATGATCGGAACACGCACCTTTAAGTTTCACTGATCATATTTACTATTTTTGAGGCAATTACACTTTTTACAAATGTCTGAGCCATGTGCATGTGGTATGTGTTGTGCTTTTCAATACCTAGCTCGTTCCGTAGCGTTGCACATCGTCCGTACCTACCTCCTACAACGCTACGCACGGGAGTGTATTGAAAAAGCCGGGGTGTGTGCGCAGCGGATCCGATGCGGAATAAGCAAATTCAGAATCAGTACAAAAATAGCACTTATTGAAAATCTTTACCTTTGATGTAGTCCTAAATTATATTTATATTATACGCTCGTTGTTTCCTTGACTAATTTTCCAATCATTGTTAAATTCTGATTATTTTGAAACGGTGATTTCTTAACCGTTAAAAATCCCAAGTATAGCAGTCGCCCAACTAGATCAGTGAGTCGCCCCTGGATTGTTCCCGGTTTATTTTCTTTAGAATAGGCACGAGCACGGTTATTTTCGCTGATTACCAATAAATTACGAACATACACCCGGAAGTGGGAGACGACTGTGTTTAGCTATTAATTTGTTCAAGTTTTCGGTCATTTTGTGCTTTTTTAGGGTCAACATTTCACAGATTTAAGCATGAGCTGTGCACCGTTTGTATTTTTAAAATCGAGCTAGTAGGGATGCTAAAACATCAAAGTTTTCATATATGCACGGATTTTGTGTCATAAAGGACTGTAAGTATACCAAAATTCTTGACTTTGTGGCACAGTGGACCCTGGTGTTTGAATGAACTGCCGCTCTGGCTTAGGGAGAGAAGATAGTGGCTATCGTAGCAGAGCGAGGTTGCTCTAAAGCCAGAGCAACCTCGGGCTATTCATACAATACCCCGTCTTCCATGGGTGACAGTATAATCGCTGGCAGAATTTCTCAGGCAAAATTGCAGTACTCGCAGCGTGATGTGCGCCAACCCGGAACCACAAATAAGTTCTTGACAAGTGTCACACGATTTGTAATTGGTCGGGTGGCGTGCGCCAATACCGCGATTTAATTTGCAGTAAATAATTTCGTGCTCGGTTGCTATGAGAAATTCTGAGCGAGTATAGACCCATAGATTCGATCCATGACGGCTACTTTGTCGGGGTTCGGTTTGGGTGAGTGTGACGTCAGGAAGCGACTTTGCTTCGCTCCAGCCACGTTGGACATTGCGCCGCCATGGTCGCGTGAATAAATGCATGCAATTCCAAGGTCGACGCGTGCAATTCTCGGATGCAAATCCTAACACGCGAAGTGACGTCACCCCAAACGGGAGATCGACAGATAATTAGTGGCTGCGCCCGAGCCGGGATTTCCGGGAAGGGGGCTCCTGATAATGAGCCTGATTGTGATGTCACATTTTTTCCCGACCCGCCCTGTCTTGTATTTCTGTAAAAACTAAAAGTTGCTTTAGACCTACGCCGAAATTATAACGGAAAGTGAAGGAAGATTGAGTATCAGGCTATTTTTGTACGATTTATGGATTTTAAAAGCGATAGTCCATGTACATGTAGCCAAAACAACAATCAATCGTGTATCCACTCACGAAAAATGCCATTCGATCATTTGTGAAAATGCGCAACGCGGCGGGAGAAATATATACAGCTCGTCTCCAATAAAAGTAAACACCGGGGGGAGCTTTTGGTTGCCTCTGTGTTTTTAATCAATTGATGTAGTAATTCTCCCCTATAGGATTTGAATCCCGTAAACTTATTGACCAGCGCGCAATACAATGTCAAGGGGACCAATTTGTTCTGGTATCTTTTGCTAATCTCATTTGTGATTTAAGGCAATGTATTCAGCTGTTCATTACCTTAGGTACCAAAAAGGTTAACCTTTGGAAACCTGGCTACTCAAGCGAGGGTTGCGTGTGTGTATTTGATCCAAGGCCACAAGGGCATCTGATGCTAGTGTTTTCCCCAATTCCTTTTAACAACAAAATGAACAAAGGCCTTCTGAGTTATCTTTACCACACTCTTTTGCAGTCTAGTCTCAGATTCTTTTGTAGATGTAGAGGTAGGTAAATTGTTGATATCGATTTGGGAAAGGTCTTGCTTTGGGCCACGTGACGTCACTGACCTAGCTAACTCAATGATGGAATAAAATTGTTTAACACCCAGGCGAAGGGGGCCAATATCTTGTTATAAGCCCGTAATTGACGTCACAATTTGACAACCTAGGTTATGAAAACTTGTCATGAGCTGTTTTAGAGAAAAGCTTGTTAGGGTGGTGCTGGTAATGCTGGGCAGTTAAATCGTTTGTATTCAGAGATGCTAAAAATGTGGCCTTTCCTGAATTAATTGAATTCACTCAACCGTAGGACTTAATACTCTGGTTATAAGCCCCGTTCTATGTTTTCACTAGAAAATAACAATAAGAACGGGGCTTATAACAAGCACTATATCTAGAGGAGTTTTATTTATGCTTTCAAACTATATATTATCTTGAGAGAAGCCCCGTTCTATTGTTAATTCGAGGTGAGAACAATAGAACGGGGCTTCTAACAAGAGGAGTACTTATAGAGTTTTTTCTTTTTTTTGTTTTTTTGAATGCATCATTCTAAGTATTTTCACCCGGTCAGTAGGACAAAAGGGGATTGCTTTTGGGGGACTATATCAGGCTCGCGGATCAAGGGAGGGGGGGAGGGGGCGCGGCCTCCCGTTAATTCTGCAAAATCTTGCAAAATCAGCCCATTTTGGAAGCTTTTGAACACGTTTAGCATTTTCAGCCCCCCGGTAATTTTGATGTTTGTCAAATCCTGGATCCGCCACTTGGGAATTGTCCAGCACAAAAGAGGGGTCTAGTAGTTTGGGGGGTAAGAAGGTTAAGAAGAAGGAAACGAAACGAGGTGTCGGGGCTTATAAAATCTTTCGGGGCTTTTATTGACGTTCTTTTTTTGGGCAAATTCCAAATTGAAATGGATCTTCAGCGGAATAAATAGAATATTATAATAAGTTGAAGGTTCATAAATGTAAGATTTTAAGGGAACGTAATCATAATCGGCAAAGTGCGGACTCCTATGATACTTTCATTGCAATCTTAAATAAAAAATATAATTCAAAATTTTGTGTTTGAAGTGGGAATCGACCCGATGATGAAACATCTGTTATTCAAGACGCGAGACCTGAGACGCCGCCATTGGAATCCGAGGCCGACAAAAGTCGTGCTTTGTATACTTAAATCAATATACATTAACGGAATAAAGTAACGTCCGCACACACCATATCCATAATCTATTTCATTGATGATTTAAAGAGGAAAACTGTATAAAATTAAAAAAAGACTTTCAAAAAAGTACATTACTTTTGTTTTGGCCGGACAAAGCCTTTCCGTAAAAGAAAAACGATCAATGATCGATCTTAATATACTCTTGTGAATAAGTGGCTTTTATTTTGCCCTATTAATTGGTGATGATGTTAAATTGTGTGAAATAAAATAGTGCTGAGATTTTATACGCCCAGGTCACGCATTGCAACCACCTACCGTATAAAGGGGGAAAGGAAAAACTAGGAGCAGATTTTTCAACAGAATAGGTTATGAGATCAAGTTTTAGTATCGAGCAATCCCCGCATCAAACAGAAGTTAATTAATTCTGGGGAAGCGGAAAACAAAGATATAATAACGGGGCCTATAAAAATCTTCACTTCTATTCGGATATTAAACCATGATATTGCTCTGTGGAATAAAGTTCGTTTCGAAATCACTTGGCAACCCGGACAATTGGACATAAAAAAACGGAAATAAACGTGAGATTTTATAAGCCCCGTTCACTCGTTTCCTTCCTCTTAACATTCTTACCCCCCAAGACTTACTACCCCCTCTTTTGCTGGACAATAGATCCCCCAAAGGAAATCCCCTTTTTGTTCATACGGACGGGGGGAAATACTTAGAATGATGCTATGCAAACTCTATATATATACTCTTGTTATAAAGCCCCGTTCTAGGTTCTCACACTCGAAATTACAGAGGAACGGGGTTATAACAAGTTTTATATATATAGTGTGATTTTTTTTACTTTTTCCCCCCCCCCTTAAAACTCTCTATATATATCTTGTTTATAAGCCCCGTTCTATTGTTAATTCGATTGAGACACCCCAACCCCCCCTTAGAACGGACCGCCTTAGTAACCCCCCCAAGCAGCCCACACCCCACTATATAGAGTTTGATAGCATCATTCCAAGTATTTCCACCCGTCCGTAGGACAAAAAGGGATTCTTGGGGGTATATTGTCCAGCAAAAGAGGGGCTGGTCTAGGAGTTTTGGGGGGAAGAAGTAAGAAGGAAGGAACGATGTGAACGGGGCTTGATAAAATCTCACGTTTGATTCCGTTTTATTATAGTCCATTTGTCCGGGTTGAAGTGGGGGGGAAGTGATTTCGAAACGAACTTTATTCCCCGAGACAATGTCATGTTAATTGGCCGATAGAAGTGAACATTTTATAGGCCCCGTTAAATATATCTTTGTTTTCCTCAGAATTAATAACTTCTGTTTTGATGCGGGGGGAGTGGGATTGCTCGATAATAAAACGGTGATCTCATAACCATCTGTTCTGAAAAAATCTCATCCTAAAGTGTTTCCCCGTTTCGGTATGGTGTTGCATATGCGGGGAACGGGGCGTATAAGATCTCACTATTTTATTCACCCAATTTAACATCATCACCAACAGTATAGCAAAATAAACGCACACTTATCACAAGAGGATATGAAAGATCGACCATTGATCGTTTTTCTTTTACGGAAAGGCCTATTGTCGGCCCAAAACAAAAGTTTAATGTACTTTTTTTGAAAAAAGCATAGTATGGAACCTAAAGCGGCTGGGGTGACGCAATGACATAGATTAGGGGAGATGGGTGTGTGCGGACGTGAACTTTATTCAGTTAGGTATATTGATTAAAGTCTTAACAAAAGCACGATCCTTTCTGGCGGCTCGGATTAATGGCGTGCGTCTCCGTCGATTTCGCTTGTAATACAGATGTTTGGGGATCGATTCCCACTTCAAACACAAAATTTTTTAATTTTTTATTTAAAGGATTGCAATATTGAGAAAGATCAGAGGAGCCACTGTCGCGATTATGTAGTTGTAACTGGGCCTATCCCAATATTCCATTTATGAACATTCAACTTATTAGAAGATGCGATTTATTCCGTTTATCGGATCATTTCCAATTTGGAAATGTTTGACCAAAAAAAGAGAACGGAAAAAACGCGAGATTTTTTATAGAGCCCCGTTCACTGTTTTCCTTCCTTCGGAACCTTCTTACCCCCCAACAAAACTATAGACCCCTCTTTTGCTGGACAATATATCCCCAAAGAAATCCCCATTTTTGTCCTAGGGTGGAAATACTTAGAATGATTGATATTCAAACTATATATACTCTTGTAATAAGCCCCGTTCTATTGTCTCACCGAAATTAACAATCGAACGGGGGGCTTATTAACAAGAGTCTATAGATAGTTTGAATAGCAGATCAAAACTCTCTATATATACTCTTGTGATAAGCACCGTTCTATTGTTAATTTGGAGTGAGAACAATAGAACGGGGGGCGCTTATAACAAGAGTAATATATAGAGTTTGAATATAGTAATCATTCCAAGTATTTAAAACACGTAGTAGGACAAAACGGGGATTTTCTTTTGGGGATTATATTGTCAGCAAAAAAGGGTCTCGAGTTTTGGGGGGGTAAGAAGGTTAAGAAGAAGGAAACGAGTATGGGAGGAAAGGGGCTTAAAAATCTCACGTTTTATTCCGTTTTATTATAGTCCACTTTCCGGGTTGAAGTGATTTCGAAACGAAATTTATTCCACAGAGACAATGTCAGTTAATTTCCGAATAGAAGTGAAGATTTTATAGGCCCCGTTAATTATATCTTTTGTTTTCCTCAGAAATAATTAACTTCTGTTTGAGGCGGGGCATTGCTCCGTATAAAACGTTGATGCATAACATATTTTTAAAAATCTGCTCCTAAGTTTTTCCCCCGTTATACGGTAGGTTTTGCAATGCGGTGAAAGGGGGGGGAGATAAAAATATCACTATTTTATTCACCACAATTAACATATCACCAAAGTAATAGCAAAATAAAAGCACATTATCACAAGAGTATATTAAGATCGAATCATTGATCTTTTCTTTTACGGGGGAAAGGCTATTGTCGGCCAAAAACAAAAGTTAATTGTACTTTTTTGAAAACCATTAGTATTGAACCCAAAGCGCTTCTTGGCGGGTGGAATCAGCAATGAAATAGATTATGGAGATGGGTTTTTGGGTGCGGACGTGAGATTTATTCCGGTAATGTATATTGATTTTAAGTATTATCAAAAGCACGACTTTCTGTCGGTCGGATTACATGGCGTGCGTCTCCGTACCCTCGTCTTGTAATACAGATTGTTCGGGTCGATTCGCCACTTCAAACACCAAAATTTGGATTTATATTTTTTAATTTAAGATTGCAATGAAATATCAAGAGGGAGTCCGCTACTTTGCCGATTATTGTAGTTAACGGGGCCTATAAAATCTTCCCTTTATGAACATTCAACTTATTATAACATTGCGATTTATCGCCCGTTTTAGAGATCATTTCAATTTGGAATGTTTGACCCACAAAAAAAAGAACGGAATTAAAACGCGAGATTTTATAAGCCCCGTTCACTCGGCCTTCTTCTTAAATTCTTTCCCAACCAACAAACTACGAGCCCTCTCTTTTGCTGGACAATATATCCACCCTAAAAGGAAATCACCTTTTTGTCCTAAGGACGGGTGGAAATACTTAGAATTATGTGTATTCTGTAATCATTAAATAAATAAAATTGAATATTTGATTTCCCCAAATCAGCCAATTGGCTGAAAATTCTCAATGCATGTATCAACCTTTTTGTGTACTAATTTTACCTATTGAATTAGTTCATTTGCATACGACTTTGTAAACCATCTTGTCAAGTTAGTTGCTTTGCAATATCAGATAAGTAAACGCCTTGTTTCAGATCCCAAAGTAAAAGTGACGAATTTACAGGCAGACTAATGGAAATGTTTACACTTTTAATATTGTTTTTTTAATATCATTGTTTTAGATTGTAATATCCTTATGATGAATAACAGGATCATAAAAGTGAAATTTCATTAAACTTGAACAAAATAATTCCATAGATGTGGAGAAAGTCTTCAAAGTTTTGTAAAAATTTTGTAATAAAATGGTTTTATATTTTAAAATGAAGTCTTGTCAATTTTAGAAACCACTAAATTTCCAATGAGTTTAATTTCAAGTCAGACTTAGCAAAGGGTGCACTCTAGAATAAGTATTTAAAATGACCAGATATCTTGTCCGAGGAATGCCTAATAAGACAAAATTGTACAGAACAGTATTATTTATACTTGAAAGAAAAGCCTAGCGAACATGGTTTTTAATTTCATGAAAAAAAATAAAAAAAATACTTGGAAATTGTTTAAAATTTTAAAAAATGCCAAAATTTGAAAAATTCCCGAAAATTACCAATTCCAGGGCCCTCAAAAATCCCGGAAAGTTTCCGGGAAAGGTTCCAAAATTGTCCAGGAACCTTTCTACCCCTTTGAAAGACCATAGTGGTTGAGAACACAATTTTGACAACTGATATAAGTAGGACATGCAAGAAGCTATCATCTGCTGCCAAAGAAATCGACCAAATCCATGGTGGGGAATCTTGACATATAGGCCTATTAAAGGTTATAATTTGTATGTATAGAGCCCTCTATATGCCCTTTTTGAAGAAAATCATATTTGCCACATGAATTTCATAAAATTGTACTAGGATGTGTTGGTTAAATAATTACGCAAATTCAGTTGTCAAAACTGTGTTGCCGTCGATATTTTTTGTTTTAATTCTGGGTTTTTGTGATAATAAAGAGACACTTCAAATGTATGGCGAAAGGAAAGTGGAAAAATTGACAGGCAAAAAATGTCCATGGATATGCTGCCATGAAGTTGAGAGACAAGTTGGATGGAAAGATTATGGATGATAATATATTCAGGGATTTGACATGAACAGTCAGTTTTTTTTAATGTTGGAAATTGAAAAGTTGACTAGCGAAAACAAATCAATGAAACTGCTTTAAAAGAATTCTTTGCATTATTTTTTGCTTGGCATAGTAAATTAAAGAAAATTTCTGTGTTGGCATTTATTTAAAGGTAAATTACATCTACTACTGAATTTAATACTTTGTTTTGTTAATGAAAAATGTGAAAGATTATCCACTGTTCTTTTAAGTCAGGTCATGCTGTCTTTCTATGGTTTTGTTGAGAATAGCACATCACCCATCTGAAAAATTGACCAATTGTAGAAAAGACATCTAGTCTACTGAAAGTATAACATTACCAATCATAGAACTACACTAAAGACCAAAGTTTTCTGTTTTACAAATATTAAATTCTATTTCCTGTTTCCATTTTCTAAAAGCAGCATTGAATTTGGCCCATTCCAGGAAAATTTCTTAATTTCATATCATATACCATTTCTAGAATGCTGTTGTCAAATATAAACAGCCACTGGCCATTTGTTTCTGTTTTCCGTAAAATGAAAAATGTTGGTCTCTAATCTACACATATTAGAACCCTTACAATTACAGGACACAAAGGCACTGGGCATCCCCCCCCCCCATCCCGGAACCTGAATGCTGATAAGTGCCTGCTGGGCATTTCCCCTAAAAAGGCAAACATATATTTCAAAAAAACATACACACACAAAAAAGAACAAAAACATGTAAAAGTTAAAAAAAGACCAGTGTTAATAAGTTCCTCTTGGACATTTAACCCTCAGGAATGTACCTGAATGCTGATAAATGCCTGTTAGTCATTTTCCCCTCAGAAGGCAAAAATATTAAATCAATAAACCCTAAACTCTAATCTTATAACAAAATAACCCCTATGAGTGCTAGTTGGACAATAACCCCTAAGTTATGTATAACTGCTAGCTAAATAAAGGGAAAAAAAGACCAACAAAATAAAGGGGAAAAGCTGAATGCATGTGAGTGCATGCTGGACATTTACCCCTCAAAATCCCAAGTGCTGATGCCTTCCTCTGGGATGTACATAAGCAGTTTTTCCAAATATTTGGAGGGTAAATGCCCAGTGGCAACATTTAATTGCATGAGTGCCCTTGAGTGCCTGCTGGGCAGTTAAAATTTGCCTATTAGTGCCTGCTGGGTATTTAACCCCCTAGGAGTAGGCAGGGCATTAGAGGGTTAAAGGTGCATTTCGTGATTTCAGCACCTTCTGTTTTATTCATAGATCACAAGATATCCTTAAGAAAAGCTCATTCTCAAAATCTGAGCTGATCCCGATCTTGCAGTTTTGTGTTATGAGCAATTGCTCATTTCCCACGGTCCCATAGGCTACTGTGCTGTAATTTCTGTCCGTTTACGGACAGAAAATACAAAATTTCGAATTCCTTACAGATGCGACTGAATTTGCACGTAAGATTGGGCACACGTGGATTACTAAGGCTAACGGTTCAGTTGATATAAAAATCTCAACATTTTTTAGGTAAGTCGGGGGGACGAGGCTGTGGATCATGAAATGCCCCTTTAAGATATCAAATGTAAATAGATTGCTTCATCTTACATTCTCCCAATTTTGATTCTCATTGCAGCATTTGTGAGTCTCAGGGTCAGTGCCATCATGCGTTTAGTAATCTTAGATGACTATGACAAGACCAGTGAATGGGCAGCCAAGTATGTGAGGAATCGCATACTGGAATTCAAACAGGACAGATAGGATACTTTGTAATGGGGTTACCCAAAGGTTTGTAATGATTTGTCATGGCTCAAAAATTGTTTATTTCCAGGAAGGAGATCCATGCAGAGGGAGCATGTTGCACCCTGAGTCGGAGGTTGTAAAAAAAATTGAACTGAATTTGATTGCTGTAAAATGGCAATAGAGTGCATTGAATAAGGCTCAAAATTGTGAAAAAACATTATTTCCCAGGGCTTTGTCCCTGGGCCCCTTAAAGAGACAGAGGAAAATTTCCAGAGAGAGAGAGTGCCCTAATTTTTTAACCCAGGTTTTTGGAATATGTGGAATGGCTTAAAATGTATTAGATCACAACCTGAATAGGAATAAGCCAAAATCACCAAAGCATTTATGTAATAGATGAGGATTTAGTTAATTTATGTCGATGCTGCGGTTTCCTAGGGGATGATTAGGATAGCAGGCGACTTCAAAACAAGGTTTTGGTTTCCTTTCGTGCTGTTTGTCCAATAAACCTTCGTAACATCTCGGTAGGTGGGTATACAACAAATCAAGTGCAATTTGAGAGAAATTTATATCCTCAAAAAATCGCTCTCCTTGGAACCCCTGCATATGGTTTTGATCATCAAATGAGCCGGATCACAGGGGTGAGGGGGGTCCTGGTACTGAAGGTGTATAAAGGGGTACCAGTATTATCAATGCTGGCAAGGAAACAGTCATGTAGAGGAGTTGCAAACCCACCCTTGGAAAAACCAATTTCAAGAAAAGAGAGTTGGTCCAAACACCAAGGAAAGAGATCTGTCTGCACACAAGCTTGTGGGCCACAACACTTATGATTTATTGTGGTTAGTACATCAGTATGAAATATGCGAATGATTGAAAATGTCTTCAAATATCCCTTGGTAATAAAATCTGTTAAAAATTTAAAATAGTGTGTAACATTCACAAGAAGGGAAACTTTAATGATGCAAGGCGGACCTGCTGTTAATAGTAAGTGTGAAGAAACCATAAAATGTCCAAGCGAACGCCTATCTTACACATGGACTATTCAAAATCACTCTGTGAATAGGCGTCGTGTGTAATAGACATTTATGGTTCTTTGCAACACCCCCTCCCCCATATAGGGTGTAGGTTGAAACCAGCCTTTTTCTTTGTATGAATGATAAAAGCACACAATTAGGCCATGAGGCCAAAGCAAAAAAGATGCTTCGGAGATAAGGGACACCAAGGTGGCGCACCCCTGGGAAGTACATAAATTCTTCCGAAATAATTTTCTTAAAAATAGAAATCAGTTCTGCGCTGTGTTCTCACTTCTAGTATGTGCACATTAGAGAAGAATGAATTAAAGTCATCTCAATTATTGCCCTGAATATCAGTGACTACGGGGAATGTACACCGGATCATTGACTCCAGGCAATAAGGGGGGGGGGGGGGGGGGGGGGGGGGGGGCGGGCTATGATAAGTAAATCCGCTCGGTATGTAGAAGAACAAACACTTCACAGATTCCTTTTCATCTGGACTGCAAGACCATTTTATTATCCATTGCCAACTGAAAGGATTGCAGGTGTTTTACCATCACCCCGATTTAGATTAAGCTACTAGTAGGTTTCATGCGTGGAACACAAATTACCGGTCCTCTTTCACGAAAAATAAAGTTAGAGGTTCCCTGTGTGTTCAACTTTCTTTGACCCTATATTTCATCCTTATTCGAAAGGGAGGAAACGAAAGGGGAACAAAGCTCATGAGAAAAAAACTGTTGGCAAAGGTGACCTAACTTTGTGCAGAACCAAGCCATAATGCTGCCTTGTAACCCCATTTCTATGCATTTATTGCTTTCATAGCGAGAAATCGACGTTTGTGAGAGGTCATTTTGTAAAATTCATACAAAACAAAAAAACTTTTAATGAATAGAAAAAGGAGGTCCAATATTTAATATGATTAAGTTTGGGTGTGGTTTGACACCAGAGGGTGTTTTAATCAATCCATGATGCATTGCAATGTGACTCTACTGTACTGACTAAAACACATTTCAGTACTTAGGATAAAAAAAGTTGTTCCAAAGTCAAAGAAACAACAAGTGTCATTTTATTATCATGCAAAAAATTCCCTAAGTACAACACCTTTGTAGGCAAAAATGGGCGTAAAAGTCCGGTTTTGTGTTAAGCATAGGATTTTGTGGGATCATATGACTATTTAGGTGAAAAGTTCCCAAAACTGTGCATGTGGGATGGACTCAATAACCTTCTGCGTTCTGCACACACTGATGGTAGGTCATAGCTTGCAATCAAAACTTCTTTAATGTGTTTGCTATCTTCGTTTTCTTTTGAATAAATGATGAAATATACGATCAAAGTTATTAAATCCAGCAGAAGGTTGAGTTTATTTTCTTCGTGAAGAGCTGTAGCTTCACTCTAACACCGGGCGGTGAAAACAATTTCAAAAGCTTTTAACGTAATGACAATAACAATTGGTTTGCAGTCCCAGAGATTCTAAAGTTGTTGTCCTATTATCCTATTCAGAACGGGCGGAATTTACTTATCATAGCACCATTATTGCTGGGGTCATGGAACGTGGTGTAAATCTCTTGGTCACTGATATTCGGGAAAAAAGGGGATGATATTTAATTCATTTTCCGAAAAATGTGCAATACTAGACGTGAGAACACGGAGTATCGAACTGATTTTGAGAAATCATTAAAATGAACTGATTTCCTTTACACCATGTTGACTGAAACATAGCATTTCCCTCTTGGAAGTGGAATGCCCCAAAATACCTATTTAGCACCATAAAAGAGAAAATGGTATCAACCAGTGACCCCAGGTACACCATGCTTAGCCCATACTCTCCTCATTCCGTTTTGGCCGGGGGGGGGGGCCGTACAAAAACGGAAGCGTGTTACGCAGGCTCTGTCATTAGCAGCCAAAATAACTGAGATTTTGGATACTGGACTAGTTGTCGTCTCGTACGGAATACTCCTCTACTATACCAATATATTCTGATATATTTACTGGATATATACTGGATTTGAATAACGCTTATCTTTGGACGGGAAAACGGCGACTTTTCCGCCCGTCGGAGAGTTTATTGTGTATCCTTTTTTGACGCCGATGCGGTCATGTGAATGATAGCGGGTTAAAAAAAAGGTAAAACAAAGGAAGCCATTGCCGCACGTGTTGCGTGCTTGGATGCCTTGCTTTTTGTGAGCCTGTTTCTGTTTCGTGTAGTTGACCATGCTATCATTAAAACAGTTCTTTTGGGTTAGGCGGTCTATTATGTTATTCTTATGCTTGTTGTTATTTTAATTAAAATATGTGTGAAAACTGACTTTGGAAAATTCTTTTACCGTGGTGACTTGTTACCGCGACGGTATCTTTGTCTCCGCGTTGGCGGGCCGTGTCTTACCGCGGCACGCCTTTGTTTTTCATCGCGTGTTTCGTTCCGGCAACAGCGAGCCCATCTGGCTCGATTCACCCCACTTTTCAGCCTCTTTTGCGCTTGCCGCCCGTGACCCTCTTTTTCGTGGTTCATTACGGGTCTTGCTTCGCGTCGCTCCGTGGTGCTTGTTCTTCTGGCGGTTGGCCTTTCTGTTTCAATGGTTCGCCATTGAAACACAGTTCCCTGTTTATGTTTTGCTAGGGAAAGGGGGGGGTGGTGTTCGGGTACGTCCGAGGGTTCTTCCAAGGCGGCCCGCTGCTTTGGAAGCAACCTAAAGATGGTTGTAGCTTCGGCTACTTCATGGAGTTGTCTGTTAGGCGTTTCTCCCTCGGAGTTTCCGCCCGTCTACCTCGCTACCGGCCGCTGGCTCGCCCTGGTCTAGCCCTAGGGGTTCTCCAGTGCAGGCTAGCGCGGTTGCTCTGCCTTTCTCCCTTGCGGATTTGGCGGAGCAGACATTCCGGTACGGCGGCCTCGGTTGCTTCATAGAGTGCTGTTGGCCGGCTTCCCTGGGGGCCAGCCTGGCTAGCACCCGGCCGGCACGGGCTCGCCTGATTAGCTCGTTGCTTTTATCGGTGCAGGGCTAGCGTGGTCTGCTCTGCTCTCTCCCTGTAGGATTGGGCGGCTGCAGTCGTCCGGCCCCCCTGGTGCGGTTGTTGGCTATGGTGACGACCCGGGTTTTCTTGGGCCGATCCATGCCAGTACCGACACCCGGCGCTCGTGGTTTATGGGTCCTCGGACTCTGCAACGCGCTGTGTGGAACGGTTCTCGGGGCTTGATTGATTCGTCCAGCCCTGAGGTGGTTCCTCGGGCCCCGTAACGGGGCGCCGGGTGTTGTGGTATGCTCACGCTCCCACCGCATGGCTGATGCTAGAGAGCGGGTCAATCTGGCTCGTGCTGCACTGCTCACAGGACTTCAGGTCGGTGGGGTGAGGGCCGCTTCGCCAGGTTGGTCCACGCTCACGCGTGGGGGTGTGGTGGGGGCGTGCGCGGTTACTGGTGCGGTTAGACAGCACTGGATGCCGCTTCGGGTTCAGCGTTACGCACACACACCCTGCGTGCTAGCCCCGCGGGGTAATCTGGTCCTGGCTCTGCATGCTTCACCAGGCCTTCGCGGTCTAGTGGGGCGCGCAGCGCTTCGCCAGGTGGTCCCCGCTCACGCGGGTTCCGTGTGCGGTTACCGGTGCGGCTCGTCCAGCGCTAGTCTCGCTACCGTTCGCCGTTACTGTACACCCTGTGGGTGTTTCCGTTCTCGGCGCCCTGTGGGGCAGCCTCCGGGCTTGCCTCTGCGGGGGGGGCTCGGTGTGCAGGCTGCAGCATGCGCTCTCAGGGCGCGCTGCGGGCCCGTGCGTAGACCATGTCGCTATAAGTATCTTGCGGGTTGGATAGCTCGTGGTTCCGGGACTTTCAAGGGGCTGTTCTCCCCGCCTTCGGGTGCGGAGACTCCTCCCTTTTAGAGCGTCTCACCTCTCGGGAGGTGATCGGCTTGTTTGTTGCTTAACAACTCAATCCTCTTGACGGCGCCTCCTCCCCGTAGGGGTGCGCGGCATGGTGACCGTTTATCCGGCCGGCGTTGGCGTCGATTTCCGGGCTTAACCACAGCGGCTGGTCCCCTCTCACGGGGGCCTTGCTGGGGGTTGTTTGCCGCCTTCCCGGGTGTTGACTTTCAACTCCCCGGAGCCGCGACCTGTCCCTTGTGGGGATGTCGTGCCGCCTTGCTCTCGGGCATCTCCTCGGGGAGCTTTAGGGTCGCGGCGGTTTCTAGGGTTACCCAAGTATGTTCTTGGCAGGGGCGCCCTTCGGGGGGCCTAGATGAGTGGCTTCACACCGGTGGCATGTTTTGCCTGCATTGGGGTGGAGCCTCTCAGCCTTGGTAGTCCTGGGTTACCGCGTTATTCTCCGACGTTGCTCTATCTTATGCACTCTGCCCCCGGCTCGGCTGGCGTGCGCTTTTGCTGCTCGGGCCTCCGTTGGAGCTTGGGTAGCCTCGGGCCTGTCTTCTACCCTCCCATGGGATTTTAAGCGCATTGGGTCGCCGGAGCTTCTGGTTCGCTGGCCTTTTGGCGGCCTGACTATTCTCGAATCGTTTAGCCTAGCCCTTCGTGGTGCTGAGTCGGGCCAGTTCCGTGTGCACTTCGGGGACTTGAGGCGCTGTCTCTGCCAGTTAGGCGTGGGCATTTTCAGGCCTTGGCTCTTGTCCTGGCTCTTAGGCTCTGTTAGGATTACTGCTGCCGCGGTCCGCTGTTCCCATTGGGGAACTTGGACCAGGCTATATGGACAGCTTCGCTGCTCCCCTACTGGGGATCAGCTGGGCCAAGCGCCGCTTCCGTGTCGGGCCTAGTGACAGTGGCCGTCCGGCGTTAGTCTCTGGTCCCCCTTGGGGTCTAGACCATGTATCCAGCTTGGTGTTGGGATTGTGTTGTGTTTCCGGTCTTGGGTCTTTATTATAGCCCCTGACTTCTTGGGAGGTCGTGGCCTTAGCCTTGGCGGTCTGGACTTTCGCCTTTGGCCTAGGCCTTGGGATTTCATCGCCTAGCCCTTTGCTACTCGACTTTGACCCTTCATCTCCATCGGGGTAGCTGGGCCCTGGTTATTCCTCGCAGCTCGATGGCGGGGACCCTGTCGGGCAGAGCCTTGGCCTAGGGGCTGATGCCCTGCATGCTTGGTGTATTACCTTGGCCCCCCGGGTTATTGAGGCCTGTGCCATGACGGTTGGCGTGGCCCCTCCAGGGGCTTCATAGGGCCGGCATCCTAGGCTGGGGGAGGGCCTTATGTCCTTCTCCCATGGCCTTACACCCCGTACGGGGAAAACCCTGATCATCGAGTCTTGCTGTTCTCCCTTGCCCTCCGTCCTCACTCTTGTGCGAGCGCGAGACCTCGGCCTATATGCCGGCTGTTGCCCTCGGGGCCTAGCCTGCTTCGTGACGGGTTCGGGTGCGGTCATTCAGTCTTGATGCTGATGATGCTCGGGTTCCCTCTTTGGGGCTTGGCCTCCCACCCAGGTGGATGCCCTTGCCCCTTCTGGGCTCTATTTGTCCTGTGCGCTGGTGGTTTGGCTATGTTGTCTAACCTTACCTGTGCTCCAAGGCCTTACTCCTCGCCCCTTGGGGCTAGCCGTGCGGTCTTTCGACTTTGGCTGGACACTGCCCATGTTGGCGGTTTTTTGTTTTGTCTTGACCGTGGTGGATCCCTTCTCCCGTTGGTCGGGAGTAGGGGTGGCTTTGAAAGTTCTTCGCACATTCCTGTAGGTTCTCGGCTGACTAGGCATGGTCCGCTGTCTCCCTCGGGGGGACATGGACACGGGTTTTGGGTCGGGCCGAGCGGTTTTATTTGGCCCCTCTTTGGGGCTCGTCGTACGTGCTTAGCGTTGGGCCTTGTTCCGGCCTAGCGTTGGGGCTCGTCAGGGCCTAGCGTGGGGATAGTCCGGGCTTAACGCGGTTTCCCGGGCTTCAGGCCCGGGGGTGTTTTACGGGGTTTTTTTGTACTTCCCGATTAGCGGGGTCTGTCTTAGGGGTTCCCCCCTCCCCTCCAGCGGTTTTCAGGCTCCCGTGTTCGATCTATTCACTTGCGGGTTTTTTTGCCACGCCTTCGGCCTCACACTGTGCTGCCTAGTGGGGGAATCCCCGTGACGGGTACTCCCTTGTTGGTGGGTTCTCCGAATCGCCACTTCTCAGGTGGTTTCTCAGTGTTCTGGCAGTTGGACATGGGTAGTGTCTTCCCGCAGTGCTATGTGCGGGACTGGATCTTGTGCTTTTTCACCTTAGTACCCTCGGGGCCTGGGGACACGGTTCGTTGCTCTGGCTTATGGCGACTGGAATCTGTGCCTTTCCCCTTAGTACCTCGGGGGGTCCTGGGGAAACGTTCGGTGCTATGGGCTCATGTCTTTAGACCCTAGGAGGCCCCCTGACATGGTGGTCTGCCCACATCCGACTGGGATTTTTATCCCCTCTATCTAGTCGGTCAAGCTGTGACCTGAACTTAAAGTCGGTATGGAGCTCTCGCTCAAGGGGGATGTCTCGGGGCGTAACCTCCGCTGTGATCAGTCTTTCATGTCTGACGTCTCGAGTTTGGTGGACGAGTTGGTTGCTCCCTTTTCTCGAGGATTTGGTGATCCGTATCGGTATCTCGCCAGTTAGGGTAGCACCTCTCCGGGGCTCTTTCAACTTTCTTCTCCTCGGGAGATTATTTGTGTCAAGCCGCTATGATGTCTGCGGACTCTTCTCGGTGGCATCCTTATGCCCGTTGCCGGAGTTCGGATACGGGCTACTTGTTTTGCCTCCTCGATACCGTATTGTCGTGCTCTTGCCAGAAGTTTCTCATGTTAGGTTCATTCTGTGCTTCTACGACTTTGTCACCTGCTCTCTACTGACAGTCGCCACTGGTTGGGCTTCTGTTCGGGCTTCCCGAGCAGTAGTGAGCTCTCGGATAGGGTCGCCTTCGGGGGCTCGATCGTGTTCCTGCAGAGCCAACCTCTGGGTTCTTCCCTATGGTAGACTTCTCGGTGGTTCACCCACTTTGTATACCTTTCGGGCCGGGAAAGTGACTCTGGACCGATCTGGGGAAGTGCTAATTTATCATTAATCTAGCCTTTGATTGCTCTTCGGTTGCCCGGTTCCTGGTGTCGCGGCTCCCGGTATTGCGGAGATCTGCCTCATCTTTCCTCGGTGGTTCTGTCCTCGGTGGTTCTGTCTGCTTCCGAGTCTAGGCCTGAATCGTCCCTCCATCTCCTAGCTGTGACAGGCTGAGGTGGGACTTTCTGATTTTGGGGCTTTTTTGGCTGTCTCCGATCGTCCGGTGTCTGGATTTTTCGGTCGACTAGCTCAGCCCCCCACAGTTTAGGTTGTTCGGTTGTCCTCGGTGACGTGGGGGGGTGGGGGGGGGGGGGTGGTGGGGGGGGGGGGGGGGGGTGTGGGGGGGGGGGGGGGGGGGGGGGGGGGGGGGGGGGGGGGGGGGTTGCGTTCCTTGGACTCTGCAAAGGCGTCCGTTTTGACCCGAAAGTAGTTCCCTCTGGGGAGGTCCGCGTTCTATCGGCGAGTTTATTGGCGGAAAAACGCCCCCAACGTTTGGGTGCGGCGTCGGTCTAGCTCTCGCCTTTATTACTTTTTTTTTTCTTTCGGTCCCTTTCCCGGTGATTAGCTCAGGATTCCTTGCTCTTGTAGCTGCTCCTTCCGGGTCCAGGTCGGGGTTTCTCTCAGCCCTCCAGGGGGCTGGGGCCTTTAGCCTTACTTCAGTCTCTCAACCTTATCTCCCCCGGGCCCCTCTCCCCGTGGGGTCTTCGGGGTGTTCTGATCGGACCCCCTCTTTAGGGGGCCCGTCCTTCTGTTTTTGGGTTAGGCTTCTTTGCACCGTGTCTTTACGCGGGTCGGCCTTGCGTTTTCTGGTTCCCTTCCGGATCCTAAGTTGTTAGCAAGGCTGTGAGGCCTTAATCTCCGCCTTTGCCGCGGGGTGCTTCGGGCCCTTTGTCCAGGGGCCTACGTCGCACTACAGTCTCTGTCAGAGCTCTTCTCTCGCCTATTCATTAGGCTTGGGGTTTTCTCTGCGATTCGCGGCTCTGGCTATCCTCCAAAAAATTGGCCAGGTCTGCTTAATCAAGTATAAAGTCTGAGGTCCTTGTACTCACCCCTGGTGTTACTCCACATCTAGGTGAGTTATTGGCTTCTTGACTTTTAGGAATCTAGCTTCCATGTGTTTTTTAGCTCTGGCGTTTTTTGTCTAACTTTGATGATCCTATGGCTGCTCTTGAAATATTCCATGTTTCCCCTTCCGACTAGGTGTGCTAGTTGGTGTTGATTGAAAATATTCATTCAACGGGGGTTATGCATAGTTTCAGTTGAAATTGGTGTAAATGGAAAATCAGTTTCCAGGTAATGTATTATTCAAAAAACACATTCTGTTTTATAAATCAGCTAACTGAAGCTGATTTCCTTTCAATGTGACTTCCCGCTTCCAGGCCGCCCCCCCCACAAAATTAATGATATGTGCAGGCGTCCGTGTGGGCTTTGAGCCAAAACGGAATGGGGGAAGAGTAATGGCTAACAGGTGGACCTGGGGTCATGGTTGAGACCATTTTCTCTTTTGAGGGAGTGCTGAAAATAGGTATTTTGGGGGCATTCCATTCTCGAAGGGAAAAATGCATATGTTTCGTCAACATTGGAAAGGAACATAAGGGCTTCAGGTTAGATGAATTTATAAAACATAATGTTGTGTTTGTTTGAATAATTTTAGAAAATTTATTTTAGCAAAATATGTACTTGCTAAGGGGGGCGTCACCTTTGTAAACGCTATGGATGTGCCCCTCCCGCCAGCCTAAAATCGGCATTTAAGATGAAAAATGCTTTTTTGGGTAACACGGAGCTGCTCTAGGTAGGTCTTAGTTTCTGGTTGTTCTGAAGGGTCAGAGCAATTCTCATTATACTCATTTTACTATACTATGTTAAGCGGAGAGTATTGTAGTTATTTTTTTTTTTGGGGGGGAAAGGGGATTCCATGTGTTTGACACCTCATCTACCATTTAAAAAACTAGCCCATGTTGTCATCCTATGTGGAATGTTGTGTTACAACAGGTGGAAACTCCAAAGGTATGTATAAGAAGCTGGTGGAATTCTACAAGCAGGGTATACTATCCTTCAAGTATGTAAAGACATTCAACATGGATGGAATATGTCAGTAAGTTAAACAGCTTTTTGTGTTAATCTAAATCCGTGGTAGGAATGTTTGAATTGACGCAAATTAGTGCCATCCATGTCCATATCTAGTGCCATTGCGACACTAATGTAGCTATAAATGAAAACGTCAAATCTGATTTCTATTCTGACTTGGATCTTAGGATTCATTAGATTGAAAAATATAGAAGAGAGAAAGTAAAATGTACAAAAACTTTCTTGGCAGAGTTCGCTTGATGTTTGGAATGAGTGAGTGTAATTATCTGTTGTATCTTGAACCAGACACTTGAGTTATCAAACATTCCATTTGATTCTGATGGCTAAATGGAAGGTATGAAATAATAGGGTGTGCATAATTAGTCTTCATGGCGAGTGTATTTTCCATAAGTAGGACGTATCAAGTACTTCTGTAGGGAGTGAGTGAGGCATGAATGAAAAAGGACATTAAATTTTGTGTTGGGAGGTACAGAACTCTATTACATATGAACATGAAGGACATGTCTGTGTACGATAGGCCCGCAAACATACACAAAACAATTCTCAACACATGTCTCAACATCAATCCAGGTTAATGGTCTAATGCGTTATATTTAGCGAATATAAAGGTATGATTTGGGGAACCGGTAATCTCTCAGTTGCGCCGCGACCGTAGCAAAACGCGGTATTATGTCGCGAGCGCTTCAATCTAAAATTAAATGGATAGCAGCGAGTACTCCTGGATTCAATTGTCAAATGAACCCTGGGCATAGCCAATAATTGAAAATTGCTTACATTTTCAGAGCTGTTAAGATGTATATTTTTTTGAAGGGACAAATACAAAACTGTGATCTTTACCCCAGCGCTTGGCAAAGTTTGATTCAAAATAATTTCCTGTAAAATCCGATCATTGGTCGTACATGGAGGATGAAAAATATACTAGCAATGTGCGAACTTAGATTACCATATCATGCATCATGAGGGACTTCTAAAGGGGACTTTGTTCCTCCCAAAGACCCCTTTTAAAACATCTGGAAGATTTATATTGTCATGCACGACGGTAGGGTTGTGTGCTTATACTTGGAATGTGAATTCTTTTGTTCATAGATCGAACAAAGAGTTTCATGTTTTGCAATATGCATCTCCCCCCAACCTCAATAATTATATTCTGTTTCAGATTTCCAAGGGACCATCCAGGAAAGGCTACCAGTATTCATGGGAACAACCTATTCAAACACATCGACATCTCCAGAAATGTTCCACATTTTGGATGGCAATGGCGAAAGATCTGACGAGGAAGGAATGCACGGATTATGAGAAGAAGATAGAAGAGGCAGGAGGAATTGAACTCTCATAGGAGGTAAGGCAGAAATTGCACATTGCCCGGACAAACGGCCAATTTCTTCATGGTAGTGCCACACAGTTACTACAGTAGACACAGATTACCTACCCATTAGATAATGTACAATCACCGGCCAGGATTCCGCTTTTTTGCCACATAGTCGGATTGTGTACACACAGCGGCTGTCTTCACCGTTGTGGAGTAGCTACGTGGCTACATCGGCTCTCAGCCCATACGGGTATTTCTGACGGCCAATTTAAAAAAAAATATATTTTGGCATTGAATCTTGTCTCGGATTTTGCTTATAATCTCTAACATCCCAGTGGCATACTGTCTAGGGGAAGTTGATCCTGGCTCAAAATATTGGGAGGGAATAGAATCACATTTACATTTTGGCCTGAATTTGTAGGGATTCCTACCTACTTGGCCTAAATTTGGGCCAAATTAATGGAAATTGGGCTAATTTCTGCATACTTTAATAGTCCTATCGTCCCAAACTTTCCTTAATAGCTTATATTACCATTACTCTGTTTCCTTGCAGGTCTAGTCATGACTATCCTATAGTAAGAACAGTAGATCATTCCTCCAGTATTTTTAACTTTCAGGACCCAACCACCCCATTTAAGATGTGTCTGCTTTGCTGTATACCTCATTGAAGGCTACAAGAGTGTCTTGACATTCCCAGTGTATGGAATATTGAATTCCAAGGTCCCTGCAGGGATTGTGGGATCAGGATGGTGGGTTAAATCAATTTCAAATGGCCACAATGTTTGACTAACCTTCAGAGTTTGCATATGGCTTGATCACTAATATTATCATCTGTAAAGCTTCAAACTTAGAAAAGATCTACTGGGTTGTTCTACAATAAGGGTACATTATCTTACTGGGGAGGTGAAAAGAAGTATTTTGTTTTTCCCCAATATACTTATTTTGTGTTGTGGACAAGTTACGATTTTGGTCTGCAAGGTCCCTGAACTGAGGACCAGGTATTGGTGAGTTAACTCAGTTTTGTGTGGCCACAACCTTTGGACAACCCTCAGAGTTTGTCTTTGGCTCGATATTATAGGACTTTCTTCCGCAAAGCTTTGAACATTAAAAAGATGTACTACTCTGTATGATCATACTTGGCTTTGACACAACATTTGGAAAGCTTTAATTTTCTTTATTTCACTTTTATTTGCATTTAAAATGGCTGCAGGTAATCTCAGACAAATGGAAGGTACAGCTGAAGTAATGATGACCCCGGATGATGACACACTCTAACCAGTTGTCAGGGGCTTTTTTATGTGTCTCACGGAGGAAATACAACAATATCACACAAAGTACAAGCTAAAATCACCAGATAACCAAGTTTTCAACATATGGTGACCAGAATTTTTTTTAGTTACGAATCTCCAAACTCGCAGCACATCAGACCACCCAGCACAAGATGCTTTATAGTCGTTTCGGCTAGTAGTGGGCAAGTCAATGTAAAATTGATGAGTGCGGAGTAAATGGCCTCAAATTTACTGTCCAAATGCCACATACCAGTCTACCATGTCAATCATGAAATTCCTTCACTTAATAATAACTAGTGACTCAGACATTTTAAAGCACTTTTTTCAGATGCCTTGCAAGAAAGTAGTCCACCCAAGATTTTTTTCAGTCGGGTTAGTGGTGTATAACCAAGAACAGTTGACTAGGCTTGTACACACAAAAGAAACCCTTTGTTCATTGTGCAGAAGGTGTCACCATGTCTTCAAATGTACCTTTGTTTTACAAATATTACTTACAACTTATTAAATTAACCATCTTAAAATGAAAGATGGTACAGCACTGGTGGTGGCAAAACTGACAAAGTCATTCCCACATGTTCCCCCCCCCCCCAGGTTTAAGGTTGCTGGTGATGGGAGTTGGCTGTATTTGGTGAAAGAGGGTTTCATTCGCATTTTCATATCTGCTAACTTATATTCTTTCCTTCTTGCAGGTATTGGTCCAGATGGCCATATAGCCTTCAATGAACCAGGTTCCAGTCTTGTCTCCAGGACCCGAGTTAAGACTTTAGCTCAGGATACCATTATTGCCAATGCCAGGTTCTTTGATGGGGATATATCCAAAGTCCCGACAGAGGCACTTACAGTTGGTGTGGGAACAGTTATGGATGCCAGGGAGGTAAGATGGAAAAATTACCATGGAGAAAATGATGGTGGAATCAGGTTTTTGTCATTTTAGTTTTAATTATTATTATTTATTATTTCAGAGAACTTATAAAGCGCATTTCCCATGGATCAATGCGCTGTACAACTCATAAATCATACCTTAGTAAAACTACAGCAAAATTACAAAATAATATAATATCAAGTTTAAAACACTAAAAAACCCAAAAAAGGTCTTATATGCAATACAAAATACCGAGTAAAAAGCCCTAAGCTTAACAAATATCATTTCAACACACTATCTTAAAACAGAATCTAGTGCAAAGGAAATGTCAGTTACTTGGCATTTTCTGTTTTTATACCCCTGGCTTGAAGAGCAGAGGGGGATTTTGCGATAGCACGCATGTCCGTATGTGTATGTGTGTGTGTGTTCCAGTTTGGTCAGGTTTTCGTTTTTCACATCTCCTTCGAAAAGTTTAAGTATGATTTACACCAGACTTTGGGGTTAAGGTGCAATAGGGGCTCCTTCCTGTGTGGATGATGTCAAAGGTCATGAACCAAGATCAAAGGTCATCTGAGATCATGTTCCAGATTGCCATCTTGCCAGGGCGATGATGCAAGTTTACTTGCAGTATTTTTTTTTAAAGAGGTATTCAACAGTGGTGTCTGGAGCCTCCATGTTCTAGGGATTCATATTCCTATATCTCTGTTAAGTACTCAAGGAAATTGATAGCAGCTAGTATGTAGGGAAATTGACTCGGTCAGGAGGTCCCTGATCACAACCAATTAGTGTACAATCTCTTAGGGGTTTCGTTTTGTCTCGCCTGAAATTTGGTAGGCAGAGACTTTGTTATCAACTTTTCTGTCTGTCTGTCTGTCATGTCTGTCGGTCGTCTGTCTGTCTGTCTGTCCGTCCCATCCATCAGTACGTCCGTCTGTCTGTCTGTCATGCTGTTCTGTCTGCTCGCCTGTCCGTGTTCACTGCTTGTGTACGATAGTTATCGGGAGTTCGTAAGGGACGATGGTTGTAAACTTGGTGTTTGTAAAGAAGCGGGCCCAACGAGTTCTCGACCTCATCCGTGATTAGATTTTGGCGTAAAATATGCCTAATAAAGTATCTAATTTGCATAATTATGAAAATTTTCCGCAAGGCTTGTGTACAAGTTTTCTGGAGGTCCGTAAAGCGTTTATAATGAGGTAAACTTGGTGGAAGGGAGCGGGCTGGGAGTGTTTCGAACTGATTAGATTGTAGCCGTATTTCGGGCAAATAAGTATGCAAATGAGCTCATTAATATGCAAAATTAGCGTAAGTGCTATAATTTTAAAGGGTACATCGGATACACAAAAAAAATTCCTTAACTGCATTGAAAGCCTATCATTGGGAGCGCATCTTTTTTGCAATGTGAAAAGTGTGCTATAGGCGGCTTAGGTATGCAAATGCGCTTATTGAAATATGCGTTAACAGTTTACCCATCGGATATAGGCAAAATTCCTTCACTACATGAAAGAATACTATGCCATGCCTTGTGGGTGGTAATCTTAATGGCGTCAAAGTGGCATTTTGGCCCGCCGGTAAAATATTGCTAAATTAAGCGTCTAATTTGCAGAATTAAGAAAAAAAAAGCTGGTACACGTGATCTAGAGTTCCATCAGGCGTATAATGAGGTAACGTGGTGGAAGGAAGCGGGCTGAGAGTTCTCGACCTGCATAGATTTTGGGCCTATTTCAGGAAAATTAAGTATGCAACTGAGATAATTAGTCCCCTATATGAAAACATCAGCGTAATGCTCTATAATTTTGAACGGCTGAATCGGATATACAAAACTTCCTCACTGCATGAGAGCCTATAGGTGGCATCTTGTTTGCCATTAAATAAGTGCTATGCGGCTTAGGTTTGTAAATGAGCTAATTAAATATGCAATAAATGCTTGTATCGATGGAAATGGTACATCGGGATAGGCAAAATTTCTCATACATGAAAGACTAGTCGGCCATTCATCTTTTGGTGAATCATAATTAGGTCCAAGTGGCATGTGGGCCCAATTTAAAGGGCATTTTGTGATGCAATTGACTATAATATGCATAATGCGTATCGCTTGAAACAGTACATTGGAAGGTACATATTGTAGGAGGGACAGGGAAATAGAAGTGGGGGGTTGGGAGAGGGTGGGGAGGTTGGGGAGGGGGGGGGGGTGTTGCGGGTGTGTGGGAAGGGGGTAGGGTGTGGGGAGGGGGTAGGGTTAGTGGCTGGATGGGGGGTGGGGTGGTACGGGGTGGTGTGGGGTGGTGCAGGGTGGGGGTGTGGGCTGTGCTGGGGAGGGGGTGGGGTGTGGGGAGGGGTGTTGGGGAGGGTTGTTGGGGAGGGGTGTTGTTGGGGAGGGAGATAGGTGTTGGGGAGGGGGATTTTTTTTAATTTCCTTGTTTTTTTGGGGTTAGGTTTGGGGTTAGGTGTTGGGGGAGGGGGCGGGGGTATGGATGATAGTTGGGGAGGGGGGCGGGGGGTGGTGCGGGGCATTGGGGGAGGGGGATTTGGGTTGCTGGGGAGGGGAGGGATGTTGGCGGAGGCGGCGGGGGGGTGAGGGGGGTTGGGGAAGGGTGTGGGTGTGTGGGGAGGGGGTGGGTGTGCGGGGGTGGTGTGTTGAAGGGTGGTGGGAGAGGGGTGGGTGTTGCGGGGTGTTGGGGAGGGGGTGGGGGTGTTGAGAGGAGTGCGGGTTGGTGGAGGGGGTCGGTATGTGGTTGTTTTGGGGGAGGGGGTGGGTGTTGCGGTGTGGGGTTGGGGAGGGGGGTGGGTGTGCGGTTTGGTGTTGGGGAGGGGGTGGGGTGTTGGGGAGAGGTGAGGGTGGGGTGTTTGAGTGAGGGTGTTGGGGAGGGGGTGGGGAGAGGAGTGGGGTGGTGAGCGGAGTGTGTGGAGAGGGGGGGGGAGGGGGTTGGGGTGGTGTTGAGGGGGATGGTGTTTCGGGCAGGGTGGGGTGTTGAGGGGTGTTGGGGAGGGTGGCGGGATGGGGGTGTTGTCTGAGGGGGGGGGAGACGGGGTTGGGTTGTGTTGGGGGAGTGGGAGTGTTGGTGGGGCTTTGGGGAGGGAGTGGGGCGTTGAAGGGTTGTGGGGAGGGGGAGTGGCTGGCTGGCTGGGTCGTGGGGAGGGGTTTGTTTGTGTTTGTGTGGGTAGAGGGCTGGTGGGGTTGGGGAGGGGGGGTGGGGTGTGTGGTGGTGTTGGGAAAAGGGGGTGGGGTGGTGTTGACGGTGGTGTGGGGAGGGGCGCGGTGGTGGTGTTGAGGTGGGTGTTGGGGGGGTGAGGTGTTGAAGTGGTGTTGGGGAGGGGTGTTGTGGAGGGACTGTTGGGGAAGGGAGCGTGGGCCTGTTGGTGGGGTGGTGCAGGGTGTTGGGGAGGGGGGGGGGGTGTTGAAGGGTGTGGGGAGGGGGGTCGGTGGGGTGTGATGGTGGCCGGTGTTGGGGAGGGGTGGTGGTTTGTTGAGGGGGGGTGGTGTTGGGGAGGGGGGTGGGGGTGTTGAGGTGGTGTGGGGAAGGGGTGGGGTTGTGCTGGAGGTGGGTTGGGGAGGGGTGTTGTTGGGATGTTGGGGAGGGGCTGGGGGTTGGGGAGGGGGGGGATGTTTTGGGGTGGTGAAGGGGTAGGGAGAGGGGGGGGGGGTGTTTGTGAGGTGGTGTTGGGGAGGGGGTGGGGTTGTGAGGGTGTTGAGGGTGTTGAGGGGTTGGGTTGTTGGGGAGGGGGTCCGTGTGGTGGTTTGGGAGGGTAGGTGGTTGGGGAAGGGGTGGGGGGGGAGATTGTTTTGGGGATGTGGGGGAGGGGGAGAGGACAGAATGGTTATCTGTAGAGATGTTCGGGGGGGGTGTTTGCATAGGGGTGGGGTGGTTGGGGAGGGGAATCTGCCATCCTCCAATGTATCTGCGTGCACAACTTCTTTGGGGGAACATCTTGGTACGTGTTACAGTTGCAATCTGGTGTGTGCTGCTCTTTGTCCTTACAGCCTTACGCGAAAGCCGGCGAGATTGTGGTTCGAGAACAGGCCTTGTTCCATAATTTGCACATGGTTGGGGGAATTAAATTTGGCACATTTGGGGAGGGAAGATTTGAAGGATGGTTGTTAATATTGTTAACAATGCATGATTAAAGTAAAATTTAGCAAGGAATTGAAGAAGAAAACTTATAAGGGTGGGAAATTATTTAAAGATTAGATTTGAGGCCAGATATAGAAAACATCCTACAATTTCCCCTACTTGGAAAAATTTGCTACTTGACTGGCCCACATCACGTAAATCTGAAGTCTCTCGTGCACAACTTACCCAAACTAAGTATATCTTAAAGACCCCAAAATGGTAAATTGTAAATGATCCAACTGTCTCTCTGATAATTTTTTTGGATTTTTTGCTTGGACCTTAGGTGATGATAATGGTGACAGGAGCAAATAAGGCATTTGCTCTCTACAAAGCCTTGGAGGAAGGAGTCAACCACATGTGGACCGTATCGGACCTTCCTTCCAACAGCACCGAAGAGCAATCGTCATCTGCGACGAGGACGCCACACTAGAATGCGAGGTCAAAACAGTGAAATACGTTAAGGGTTTGATGCCCAATACATAACAAGTTACTGCAGATACTGGGAGATGTGAAGAAGTAAGGAGGCAGAAAAGAGAGTACCTTACAGGCACACATTAGGTCTTAAAAAAGATTCAGGTGTATATACTTATGTAAATTGGAAAAATTGGTTCTTAAACATAATCACTATGTAATGAATATATAATGGAAAAGAAAAGTTTTTTCTGCCTCAATTAGTCAATGAAAGATAATGCAAAGAAAGGGATTTATTCAGCTCAATAAGGTAATCAATTAATACTACAAAAGGGTAGAATGTATGTTTACATTCATACCTTGTGTAAACTTAAAGGGACAGGAGGAAGATTTTATGGATTACAATTTCTCTAAATTTTCACTAGATCGGTTGTAGCCCACCTACGAGAACATTTAGAAGGTTTAGACAAAACAGTGAAAAGATAACGGAAACCTTGTTTGTGACTTACCTGCTATTGTAATCGTTCGCCATAGATAAACCATGATTTTACTTTCTGGTCGTGCACGACAGAAACTACAAATATCTTTATTACATAAAGACAGCGTCTTCGGCTTATTCCTTCAGCTGTGATATAATACATTGAGTTAAGCCAGTCCAAAAATTTTTTTTAGTAAAAAACTGAGGGTTTAGGAAAAATTGGGGCGCTTCTTCTTAGAAATCTCCTCATGTCTCCCCCTTAAGGGCATTTGTTGATCCCACGCCTCGTCCACCGAATTCCCTTACTTTAAAAAAGTTGGCTTTTTTAATTATCTGAACATTGCCTCCCCGCACTAAGCATATAATGTGTGTCTAACTTAAGTGAAAATTCGATCTAATCTGGAAGAAATTCATAATTTTGTATTTTCTGTCTGTAAACGGACAGAAATACAGCCAGTGGTCTATGGGGCACTTTGATACAAACATTTGCTCATTGCACACAATGCCACCATCAGAATCAACTGAAAAAGTTTGGAAATCACTTTCTTCGCGTGCATATATGTGAACTATAAACAAAATATAAGAGTGCTAGGATCATGAAAGACCCCTTTAAGCTACTACAATTATTCAAACAACTACAGTATGAAGGTAAGATGTGTCAGGAAGACAAGAAGGTAATTAAAAGGAACAATGAAAACAAACAAACACCACAGCAAAAGCTTATCCTTCCAGAAAAATTGATGTGATGGGTACCCAAAAATCCGGGGGTGTATGAGACATTCCCACATTGCACCAGTTTAAAGAAATTCACCTCAAGCGGTCATGTGATCTAAAACTTATTCTTAACCAGAAAAACACTTTTTTACATTCATTTTTGCTTGCAAAAAATGCTAGTACTAATGACACTATCAGTGAATCACCCAAAATATTTAAAATTTGCAGGAATAGCTTAAAAGTGAAGGAAAAGTCTGTGGAATAATCACAAAATACTTTTCCAACCGAAGAATTGCTAGAAAGGAGAAAGAAAAGAGAGAAAACGGCATTATTCAAGATTAGGAATCTCAGTGAAGTACGTTGTGTTGTAAGAAGTGTCCGTAAGGACAGTAATGACTAAAATGTCTGATTTTGTCCTATTAGGTAGCTTCTGGTCTTGCATTTGCAGTGTATGTTGGGATACTTGTACTGGTTACAAACATGCAAACAATCTGATTTTTGATGCTTTTGGATATTCTGATTTAGCAAATCACTGATAGTGTTTTGGGGCGAAGGCCAATCTATCAAGATGAAAACTTCATATCCTTAAATCGGGCCATCGCCCTTAAAGTGAATTCAGTATTTTTTGCACGCGTTCAGACTTAATTGGGACAAAATCACCGGGACGACTTATGAATTTTGGTCCCTCTGGTGGGACGACTTTTGTTTGGCCCCACTGATGTTGGGCGCTTAATCTACTAGACCACATGTGCCCTCAAGGGCCTAACATGTTTTCTGATAAGATGAAAACAATCCTCAAACCCCATTGATGGGCATTTACCACAAGCCACAAAAAAAAAGGCAAAAGTGTTTTTGTTTTTTCCTTTACACTAAGAGGCAAAATAAGTCACAAAAATGAAGACTAAATATAAACATACACATTCACACCTGACCGTTCATGCGCTCAGTGTGAAAAGCCTAATTGTGTGTGTGCTACCTTTGAGGAGATCCATTTATGGCCAAAACTGTTGGAAATGTGCACCAGTTTTGCACTGATTGTTTTCGTCAGTTATGTCTTCTTTTCATTGTTCATTTCAGTGAGAGAGAGAGAGAATGCGTGTGTGAGTGTGTGTGAATGAATGTGAGTGTGTGTGTGTGTAGGAATCTGAATCTTTATGGTTTAGGCATTAGATAACTAGATTTTGAGGGAACTTGGCTTGTTTTGACGGTGGTGTAAAATTTTCTGCTATATGTGCAACAAAATTGAAGATTGAGGAGTCAGTGAGTGATCAGTGTATACTGCTGGATTTTTTTTATGATGTAAAACAATTGGTGCCTAATGATGTGTATTTTAATTTAATAAAAGAGTATGTGTATGCAAATAAGATTGTGTATGCAAATAAGGTTGTGTATGCAAATAAGGTTGTGTATGCCAGTAGAGTATTTGTTAAATTCTATTCAAAATATGATAAATACTGGTTCTTTATTTTTTAGATAAAGGAAGGTGATCCACTCATAAATTATTACAAAAGAGATTGTCAAAAACAGTAATTGTGGATTTGTTTTTGTTAGAAAATGTAGTATTTATCAGTACTGGTAGACTTTCTGCATGTGGAGTTTGTACATTGTAAAACTGCAATGTTGACACTGATGGAATTGTGTGGTTATGGGAATATTAGTTAAGCACTTTATCATTTGTTTGCTCTCTTAAATTGCTTGCGTTATATCAAAAAAAAAATGAACCAAAAATCATCCAAAGATATGTATAATTCTGAATTGATCATTTTTATGGAAAGTTATAAACCAAAAGATAAGCCAATTTTAAAATACATTGGCTTAATTGCATTATATCCCTCACACCTAACATGATTCAGAGTAGGTGCAAATGGTATAATATAATTATGCCAATATATTTTACTACACAGCTGCCCGATTAATATTAGTGTGGAGCATGTGTCACCTAGGAATCATGCTGGAGTTCTAACAGATGTGATCCGTTGAATCAATTTCACACTACATGATTGTTGTGGTAAATTTTGCAGTATACCCATTATCTTGGAACTATGTGGAAAGTACCAAATTCAAACCACAACTTCAGACTTGGTCCCCTGGCAGATATCTCGGGAGGAGTGAAGCTATGGTGACTCACTGGTGACTGAAGAGTGACACTGGTGACAATATGGGGACTCTTTTGAAACAAAGTTTTTGGACAAATTGGCTATTAAATGGGTCTTAAATTTGGCCTTCAGCTTATTGCCTAAGTTTATACTACCTGCAAGAGAAATGTAGATTTTTTTGGTAATAATATTCCAATGATAAAAATGCAGCTGAAACAGATGTCAAGATTGCCAGAGAAATATTTTTTGTAAGAATATTCCAATGATAAAAATGCAGCTGAAACAGATAACAAGATTGCAAACATAATGACAAAATCAATGATTTTGGAATGGAATTAGAGAATTGCTTCTGATGTACTTTGTTGACAATCCTCAAAAGCCAATTTCTTTCTTGAGGAGTCTGAAGATCAAGGATGTTCTGAAGTATAAAATGAATATGAACAGGTTCTTACAAGAAACATTCATGAGTCAAACACCCCATTAAAGTGCATTCACACCTCCACACCACTCTAAAGGTCCATCATCCTATTTTCTAAAGGATGGCAGTGACTGCAAATGCATTACTATGTTACAACATGCTTATGTTCACATTTGACAAAACGTATACCTCAGACAAATTCAGTTCATTCAAATCAGCAATATTGTCTAGTTTCTATAACAACATTGCCAAATGTGCATCATGACCAAGCTGAAATATTTTTGTATCTGTGGATCTTGCTCTCATTAAAATAAATATGGTTTTTGTACATGTAATGTTTTAATTTTAATTGATATATGTAATTTTATTTCCATGAGGATGCACCATTAGATTCCGGTCATGGCGGGCAAGAAGTACACAAAAAGAAATTGTGGGGTTTCTTTTCCAATTTGAAGTGTAATATCGTTTTATTAGAGTTGGTTAATGAGTAGGTTTTACTCATCTTGGAGTTATTATTTTGGTATCACTAGTGGACAGGTTTTTTTTTCCTCAAAAACTTCTGTACACCCTAAACTCGGTGGTGCAGCCTTACCCCTCACATCATGACTGTATTTAATAATAGGCAGACGACTTCCTCCAATGTTCTTAATCAACTTACATCAAATGTTTCATTTTAACTGAAGTCTGAAATTACAGTTCCCGCAAACAAATCGTGGCCAGCGTGGAACACTTATGTCCGTAGCACGCGGTAATTTGGATTATTTACACATTCTGTAAATGTGATCAAGCATGTACGCTGTGTTCTTACGCTGACGCTTTGTATACGCGCGAGGTATGTAATACGCTGGCCACAATTTTTCTGCGAAGACTAGTTATAGTGCAAGGATCATTGCCATCCATATATGGCATGCTACTTTTAGGGTGTCAGTCGTGTATTTTAAGCTTTAATTTTTACTCAAAATCCATTGCAAAGAAAGCTTTTTGGAAATATTTTTAAAAGAATGTTTTAATTTCAGTTGAACACAGATCTAAATCGTAACATTCTGAATTACAAGAATATAAGTATAGCAACAGTAACTGTGATGTTAAAAATGAAGTTAAAGATCACTATCAGTGATTTTGCTAAATCAGCCAAATCGAAAAATCATCAAAATCAGAATTTGCATGTATGTAAAAGTCCAGGTATCCTAAATACCCTACAAATGATAAGCCCAACAACCTAATAGACAGAATCGGGGATTTGAGTCTTACTGTCCGAACGGACACTTACTATTACACGTACTTTCAATGGAGAATCGTATCTTGGAACACGCGTTTCTTCTTTACTGTCCATTCTACAGCTTGAAAAGGAACTTATGAGATTCTACAGACTTTCCTTCACTATTCCTCCAATTTTAAATATTTTTCAAATCACTGATAGTGTCTTTAAATTGAATGCACTTCAGAAACACTTTAAAGGATACCAGTATAATATTATAAAGCTAATTGTTTTACTACTAGACAAAGTCCTTCCCATTGGCCTAGATTTCTTGAGTTTTCGGAATCAAAAAGTTTGTAGACAAATATTCTTTGTGTGGAGGCGGTCTAGTTTGCTCCCACTGAAGTATTTATACTTAACGCTCAAAGAGGGGTGGTAAAATGCCCGTCTTCTGTTGACCATGGTTTCATGTACAAATATTGCCGTCCATGGGATGTAGTCAAAACTATTGACCGAAGTGATCTTGAGACCGTACTATTTTCCTCACAGTGAAGCAGAGCTGAAGGAAAATAGTATGTCTTGAGATCACTGAGGGTCAAGAGTTTTGACTATGGTCCGAATAAAGGGCGTTATATTTGTTTTATAACCTCATATATAGATCCTTTCGCTGCAGTAACAAGACTACACTCGGGCAGAAAATTCAAAAAAAGTTACTATACTGGGCAAAAAGCGGTACTATACCGGGCAAAAAAGTATTATATACGTCATTCATATACTTGTTCATTGATTGGTTAAAAGTGGGACCACAGAATCAAAATAACATACCATTCTGCAGAAAAAGACAATTTACGCGGCTCTCAAAGAACTATTTAAGGCTCTCAAAAGAACTATTTACGGCGTCAAAAAGACTATTTACGGCTTCCACTTTTAGCACAATGTCAGCCCTGTTAGCATGATCATCAAAACAAATTGTTCAAATGGAGACACGCGAAAATGCAGTGAGTGACGTTACGGCTACAAATCAGGCAAGATTCCCTGTAGTGATCAGAAATGACATTGAGAAATGTGACCTAAAAAGCAGATTAAGAACAGCCTGTCCATGTTTGATTGGGGTTTTGTCGGTAAGTAGGGTGACGACAACACTGCAATTGACTGCCGTCATGGTCATGTTGGTAAGTCTAGGGGTAGGGCTAGGCTAGGCTAGATCTCAATTTTACCTCATTGTTTTATAAAATCTTTTAACCAATCAATGAACAATGACTATTGAATGACGTATATAAACAAATCTAACTGTCCTTTATTCGGGCCTCCTGTTCAAACTATGGTCCCTCGTTGACTCTTCAATAGTGCTATTTTGCTTATCGGGGCTTCGCCCCTCCGCCAAAATAGCACTATTGAGTCACCTCTGGGTCCATAGTTTTTAACAAGAGTCTCCTCATGTCATATATATTTTGTTCCTATACACGTTTTATGCAAAAATCGTTAAACTATACCATGTCAGGTAACTTTCATTTGCCAATCAGATGAACTGAATAGACATAGATTACCTTTATCCCCCACTAAACAGATGCCTTGCCGGCCATGATTCGTGTATTTTTGCGCATAGGTGGATAGTATACACCAGCGACTGTCTACGGCTGTGTGGCACCTTTGTTCAAGCTTACACAGTGGTGGAATATTGCTATATTTCATTACTCCAACCTAAATGTCAAGCCAAAGAACTTGAAATCATATTGGAAAACTGCTTTTAGGGCAAAAGGTTCCCAATGGTGCTTTATAATTTGAAGTAATAATTTTCATTAGTGTAATATTTTTATTTTTTGTTGAGGTTCTTGAATTCAACATTGTTTGGTTCTATAATCACTGGAAAGTTTCTTGAATGATCATGCACTACCTTCAGTGTCACAAATGCTAGAGTGTACCCGCTGTATGCTCGCATATGCATTGAATAAAACACTTTCTCAGGCGATATATCTTGGGGATCCTCTTTGGCCTTTGAAAAAGCTTATTTAACCAAATTACTTTTAGCCAAGCAAAGAGATATTAATCATAGATCGGATTAGATATTTTTTCTTGTATAATTGTTATGACCTGTTAATTGTATAAGCTTGTGTGTGTAGTTCAGGAGAATCAAACCAGATTAAAATTGACTGGCTGAATTGAGTTTTTAATTACTGTTTTGTAGCAACTTTTTGTGGAAGGTATGATATAAGTCTCAATTTTTTGTCCACTATCATCCATTTTTGTGAGGCATTTGTGGACCTTGGGTTTGAGACTGCCTGCCTATTCTCCTCATGCCCAGTTGGCCATTTTGTGACCCTGTTGATTTATAGGACTTCATGGAATAAAAGTCTATCCACATTGTCTTTATCTGGAAGGGCTCCTAAATTCATCAGATACTATGACCAGGTCGTATGCTTTATGCCCTTTATTTGACCCACCTGGAAAAGACAGTGGGCAGCTTTTAATGTGGCACATTCAATTCATATGAATTAATCCACCTTTGTATACACAGTAGGTGCACATTCAACTGTGCGTCCCACTGGCACAAAACAGGTCAATCTGGCTGCTACAATGTCCAGTATGATAAACCGTGTGGTTTTTTCCGTTAAGTTTCCGAATTCACAGGGTGTCAAAAAGTATGTCACCTTATGGAAACACCCCCACTTACATGTAGTTCACCTGAAATCAATTGTCAACAATTTTAGACAGCTGGTAGCTGGCCAGTGCACATCTATCAGCATTTACGAGGATATTTTTTAACTCCAACAATACAGGTCACAATGTCCATGACCTATGACACATGTCAAAACTTTTGGAGTCCAAACTGCTCCACTATTTATCCTTGCAATCGGGAGTGGATTGCCTGCTGACACGGCCTGTAGACTACTCCCTTACACATACCCACTAGGGTTTTGATTGACGTATAAGAATCTTGATGCAGCTTGACCAGATCTATCTTCATGCTTTTCTGACTTGATTTGCAAGTTTAAAATGGATCTTGAAAGATTGCAGAAACGGTAACCATCGACATCAAGAACCAATCCAGTGACAAACCAATGGCTTTTATATTCAACGAACGGGCTCAGTGCACCCATTTTGGGATTACCCGCTTTATTCCGTCAGAGTATAATGTGTGCCAACTGAATACAGCGTGTAATCCAATGGGTGTCCACTGAGCCGGTTTTGTTCGTCGAATATAAGCCCAAACCAAGAGCTACATTACTCTCCTTCCTTGCAGATGCAATTTACATTGATTTACACACGACTCTCTTCCATTCCAGATTTACAGACCTGGAGAAATTTTTTTTTTCAACGGATCCACTAAATGCTCTTTCCTGTCCGAGTCTCATTTTTGTGTCGCCTTGAGGCAATGTTCTGGAGGCACTACTAGTCCAAATTTGCTGTGTTGTCCTTATGACCGTCCGTATGACTCGGTTAACTTTTTTAAAAATGCTCTGCAAGGTAAACGCTATCCCCGATTTACTTCCAACTTTGTATGATGATAGAGTGAGGTGCCGCAATATTTATTGTAGCTTTTGGCTGTATTATTTGCCGTTCAGTGGAATTTTTAATTATATTATTTTTCAGACATTTCGGTTAACCTTTTTTTCCCATGCTCGCTGGCTAAACGCTAATCCCGATTTACTTCATACTTGTAGGGTGATAGGAGTGAGGTGCACTCTGATACATGCGGCTTTTTTTTTAAAAAGGTATGTTCCATGAGCTAATTAATATGCAATAATTGCTGAATCGCTAAATGGTACATCGGATTATGCAAATCCTTTGCTACATACAACACTATTATACCACTACTCTTGTGTGTGATCATATGGAGGGGGAAGGGTGGGGGCGGGGAGGGGCAGGGTGGGGTGTAGTGGCGAGGTGGGGTTCGTCGGGGAGGGGTGGAGTGGGGTGTGTCGGGAGGGGTCGGGTGGTGTGCACCTGGGTGGGGGCGGGGTGGTGAGGTGGGGTGGGTTCATCAGGGAAGGGTGGTGTGCATCGGCGAGGGGTGGGGTGCCCTCCTATGACCTTGGTGACCGCATGTGACCATTGTGGACTGTTGGATCTTTGTGACTGTGTGACCTTGGTGACTTGTGACCTGGTGACTTCATGTGACCTCTTGGGACCCCATGTAACCTTGGAGACCTCATGTGATCTTGATGACTCATGTGATCTTGTGACCTCCCATGTCACCTTGGCCCATTCACAAATCGGTGTGCCGGGGGAAGGTGCTCAGTGAATGGGGCGTCTGGGGCAATGTGTTCCGGGTGAAGGGTGGGGTGGGGTGACCTTGGTGACCCCATGTGACCTTTGTAACACTTCTCTCCAGTGCATTTGTTCTCTTTCTAATCATCATGTTGCCACTTCATCATAAGCAAGTGATCGCACAACCAGCCGACACCGGTGGTTCGAAACCCACCTTGTCCTTTCTCCAGGGTTGACATCACTTTTTCAGTCGCAATGAAATTACTATTATTATTACGTTGCCATCGGGAAATCATCCAATCAGGTTGCATCTGGCAGCGGCCATTGCACATCTCTATCCCATTAGAGGATATTTTTTGTAAAACTCCAACAATGCCGGCCACAATGTATCCTACTTTAATTAAAAGTCAATATTAGCGCATTTTGAAGAGTGCCCCAAATTTTTCAAATGTGAGATTTATGCATAGTTGTGTAACTGTCTAACGAGCATGCTTAAGAGGGCTTTTGAGTTCGAGGTGGAGGTTCGAGGAGGAGGCTATGTCCAAAGAAGACATGAAGAAGTAAGTGGAGGAGGAGAATAGAAGGGTTGGTTTGAGGATGCCTTGATCGTGTGAAGTGGAAGGGGAGGAAGAGTAGGGCGGTTTGCTGCCAGTGTGAGGTGAATCCGGCCACCCCTGTTTACGAGTGAAGTGGAAGATTGCATATTTCATTACTCAAACCTAATGTAAGCAAAAGAAATGGAAATCATGATTGTGAAAAACTGCTTTAGGGCAAAAGGTTCAAATATGGTGCTTTTATAATTGGAAGTATAGAATTTTGTTTAGTGTAAATTATTTTTGTGAGGTTTTGAATTCACATTGTCTTGCGTGCTTAACACTGGAGGAAAGTTTTCGTGAATGATCATGCACTTCGTCCGTGTCACAAAATGCTAGAGTGTACACGCTGTATGCTCGCTATATGCATTGAATAATAAACAACTTCTCAGCGATTATAATCTTGGGGGGATCTTTGGGCCTTGAAAAAGCTTATTTAACCAAATACTTTTACCAAAGCAAAGAGATAATTAACCATAGATGGATTTTAATATATTTTTTCTGTAAATTGTTATGGACCTGTTAATTGATAGCTTGTGTGGGTAGTTACAATCAGGAGAATAAAACCAGATAAAAGTGACTGGATGACTGAATTGAGTTTATGAATTACTGTTGTAACAATACTTGTTGTGGAAGTTATGAGATAATTCTCAAATTTTTTGTCATCTTATCATACATTTTGGGATGCATTTGGGGAACCCGTGGTTTTGAGACTTGCCTCCTATTTCCCTCAATGCCCGTGTGGCCATTTTTGTGACCATGGTGAATTATAGCAGACGTCATGGAATAAAATGTATATCAACATTGTCTTTATCTGTGAAGTCTCCTAAATTCATCAGAATCACTATGATCCAGGTCGTGATGCTTTATGCCCTGTATTTGACCCACTGGAAAGAACAGTGGGCAGCGTATAATGTGCAACATTACCAATTCATATGAATTAATTCCACTTTGTATACACAGTAATGTGCACATTCAACTGTGCCCATGGCACAAAAAACAGGTCAATCTGGCTGCTAATTCCAGTATGCATTTAAACATGTGGTTTGATTCCGTTAAAGTTTCCGAATTCAAGGGTGTCAGAAAAGTATGTCACCTTATGGAAACCACCACCCACCACATGTTAGTTCAACTGCTGAAAGTCAATTGTCACAATTTTGTAGACAAGCTGGTAGCTGGCCAATTGCACATCTATCAGCATTTACAGGATTATTTTTTAACCCTCCAACAATACAGGTCACAATGTCCATGACCTATGACGACATGTCAAACAACTTTTGAAACAGCCAAACTGCCTTCCACTGTATCCTTGCAAATCGGGAGTGGATTGCATGCTGACACGGACTGTAGAATCTCCCTTACACATTACCCACTAGGGTTGATTGAAGGATAAGAATCTTGAGCGTTGCAGCTGACCAGATCTATCTTCATGCTTGTAGTCTTATTTGCAAGTTTTACAAGTGGATCAGTTGAAAGAGTGCCACAGAACAGAAACCCCTGTGGGGGGGGTACACAGTCGACATCAAGAACCAATCCAGTGTACAAAACCAATGGCTTATTATATTCAACGAAAACCGGGCTCAGTGTACCCATTGGATTACACGCTGTATTTCTGTCAAGAGAATAAAATGTGTGACAAATGAATCTACAGCGTGTAATCCAATGGGTGCACTGAGACCGTTTTGTTTCGTTGAATTATAAGCCCAAAACCAAATGATTATAACATTAAATCTCCTTCCTGCAGATGCAGATGCAATTTACATTGATTTACAACACGACTCTCTTCCATTCCAGGATTGATAGACCTTGGATGATTCACGGATCCAAATTATAATGCTCTTCCTGTCGAGTCTCATTTTTGGTCGCCTGAACAGAAAGGTTTCATGGAGGCACATACTAGTCCAAATTCGGGGTGTCCGTATGTCCGTCCGTATGACTCGGTTAAACTTTTTAAAATGCTCATGCAGCTAAACGCTATCCCCGATTTACTTCCAACTTGATAGGGTGATTGAGTAAGAGTGAGGTTGAGCCAAGTATTATGTGTAGCTTTGGCTATTATTTGCATAGTCATGAATTTTAATTAGCTTATTTTCAGAATTCGGTTAACCTTTTTTTCAAATGCTCTGCTGGATAAACGCTAATCCCGATTATCATAACTTAGTAGGGTGATAGAGTTGAGGTGACCCACCTGATACATGCGGCTTAGGTATGCCAAGAAGCTATTAAAATATGCAAATTGCTGAATCGCTTAAATGGTACATAGGATATGCGAAGAAAATTCCTTGCTAAATACAAAACTATTATACCATACATCTTGGTGTGTGAATCATATGGAGGGGGAAGGTGGGGGTTGGAGGGAGGGGCAGGGTGGGTGAGTAGGCGAGGTGGGGTTCGTAGGGTCGGGGGGTAGGGATGGGAAAAAAGGGGGTGGGGTGGGTAGGGAGGGGTAGGGTCGGTGGTGTGACTGGGTGGGTCGGGGGTGGTGTGCGTTGGGGGGGTGAGGTGCATCAGGGAAAGGGTGGGGTGAGGGGCGAGGGGTGGGGTGACCTCATCATTGACCTTGGTGACGAGAGTTGACATGTGACTGTGTGATCTTTGTGACTGTGTCAATCAACTCGTCCAATCGTGTGACTTGGTTGACTTGTGACCTTGGTGACCTTCATGATCCTTTGTGACCCAATGTAACCTGGAGACCTCATGTATCTTGATGACCTCATGTGATTGGTGACTCTGTCACCTTTGGCCCATTCAAAATCGGTTGTGCCGGGGGAAGGGGCTGCGTTTCAGGGGAAGGGTGCGTCGGGAGGTGTTGTGTCGGGGGAAGGGTGGTGTGGGGTGCTTGGTGGACCCCATGTGACCTTGTAACACTTCTCTCCAGCTGCATTTGTGCTCTTTTAATCATCATTTGCCAAACTTCATCATAAGCAAGTGATCGCAAACCAGGCGACACCTGTGGTTCGAGAAACCACCCGTTGTATTTACTCCGGGTGACATCACTAGTTCTAGTCGCAATGAAATTACATATTATTACGTTGCCATCGGGAAATCATCCCAATCATTTTGCCAGCTGGCAGCGGCAATTGCACATCTCTATCAGCAATTAAGAGGATATTTTGTAAAAACTCCAACAAGCAGGCCACAATGTATCCTGACTTTAATTAAAAAGCAATAAGTAGCGCCATTTTTGAAGAGGCCCCCAATTTTCAAAGGTGGATTATGCATAGTTGATGTTAACTGTCAACGGAGCATGCCTAAGAAGGGCTTTGACGTCGAAGGGGGGAGTCGAGGAGGAGGCTATGTCCAAAGCAGACATTGAAGAAGTAAGTGGAGGAAGAGAGTAGAAGGGTGGTTGGAGGATGCATTGAATCGGGGAAGTGGAAGGAAGGAGGTAAGTAAGGGGCGGTTGCTTGCCAGTGAGGTGAATCGGCCACCCCTGTTACGGGGACAAACGGATAAAATTTGGATTAACTAATACTACTATATGTTGTAATTGTCTTCAATAGAGTATACATGTTAACAGTTATGTCTGCAAAAAGTGTGCATGATCATAAAAAAAGGGAATTTCTAATTGGATAGGGATTTCTGATTCTAATTCTATAGGGCAGCGCGCTTTTTTGGCAACATAAAATTATATCTGTTTAATAAGATGAAATGGCACCAATCAGACAAGTGATCTTAACTTGACTTTTCGTGATGATGAATGAAACATGGAACAGCTAATGGATGAGCGTTGACAGATATGGCGCTATTTCCAGAAGCCGTTGGATATTAACTGGATCTGATATGAATTATTCTAATACAGAATTCTTATTCAAACACATAGAGAGTGGCGTTTTACATTCCAAGTATAGTGTACTCGCCAATTACCAATGCAAATGTGAAAAAATCTCAATTTTTTTGAAATTGGGGGCATCATCAAAAAAAATGTGTTATATTACTTTAATTGCCCTTCCAATACCAACAAATTACACAAATATTTGATTGTGGTATATTTTGTGGATATTCTGAGTAGCTGGCAAGAAACACAAACTATGCCCTAATTTTGTAGTTTACTCATTCTAATAAAAATCTCAAAAGTCACAAACGAATTAAATACACACACTTGTATGCAAGTGATAACTTACACACCACAAAATATTGTGGGTTCTATCAATAACAAGTTTCACAAGCGGCCACAGAATTACAAGGCGAGGTATTTTGTGTCTACAGCTTTGTTTGAGGTAATTACACTGAAATCCTGTTCTAGGGTTGAATGGTGGTCGGGGTTTTTTCATGTATTTTACAATGTTGGAAAAGACATACAGGACTTTAAAGGCAACGTGCTTCACACTGCTCTTCTGTGAGGAGGCAGCAGCTAAATGTGGTTAGTAATTTTAACAGTCTATATCAATTAAAAGTAAAATATTGCAAATTGATATGAAAAGCTTAACCATATTTGAAATTCCATAAAAAAGTCACAACCCCTCGTTAAAGATGAGCACCATGACTTACTTGCAGGAAGTGTTGGGCTTACCATAGCAGTGTTAACAAAATGGTATTGTGTATTAGATACTTAAAATAGAGATCTTGTTTCTGGAATCTGAAATAGTATACATGTATATGGTCCACTCCAAAACCTCTGGGGCATGAGTTAATATGTACCCCTTTGCAGTTCTACATGTAGCAAATTCTTTTATTTTGGCCTTATAAAGAATTTGTTTCCTGCAGATTTTTAAAGGGGTTAAATCTGAAAATTTCCAAATCTGACACCAATTGGTTGCCATAGTTGGTGCACCTCTGGTCTATGCAAGGCGACAAAAAGGAGCTTCAATGAAGGTCAATTATGTTGAAATGAGAAATTTTTGTTCCATGCTCCCCCAAGAATTTTGGCTGCCCCCCATTAGCCCCACCCCTCATTAATTGTGGTACTGCCAATGGATTTTTTGGCACAGTTGCTATGTCTTATATTGTGACACATTTTGTTTTAAAAAAATTAAAGGATCACCAAGTGGTCATAAGAGTCCGTGGCTAAGCCATTAAGACATCAAGTTTTTTCGTCATAAAAGATCAAGAATCTAACTTTCTTACAGAGCACTATGGTCTAGATTTTAGCAAAAAGGTCAAACTGTGGCAATTTGAGCACACATCCACCACAGCCTTAAAGTCATGCCCTTTAATTTAAAAAACAAAGCCAAGTCCACTTGCCTTGCGATCATTTGAAGAACACTAATTAATATCAGAACCTCGACCCACAGAGCATGCAAGTCATGGAATACTCCTGTGGTTTATCACCATATACCAAAAATGTATATTGGTGTTCGGGTTATTACATGGCCGCACTATGCGCAAATTGGTTCAATAGGTTATCAGTTCTTCGCCGTCTTCTTCATCCTCTCGGTCACGAAGGTCTTTCCTCTATCTTGATTGGTTCTTTTTTGTGCTCTGCACATCCCTGGAAGTTATCATGTGGTAGGAGCCCTTTTCAAGCACATTCGTCCTCTGTCGGGGCATTTTTCCTTAACACATTCAACGCACATGTGATCAATTGCTATAGTCACAATGACACAGGGAATCTGCAGCTGGTTGATTTGCTAAATTGGGCAAACACATAAAATTCATATTCTGAAGAATCTGTACTGTAATGGAGGAAGTGCACTTCTTGATCTCAGATCCTATTAAAAGTAAACAAAAAACAAATATTTTAATTACTATTATTCATTTTTCTCGTCTACCTTCCCCCCCCCCTACACCCTCTCTCTCTCCTCCATCTCTCTTTCTAATATATTTCAAAGGTTTTGTGTAAGTAAAATCAAAGCGTTCATGACATATTGGAATTAAAGCACGTTAGGTGACAGCCTTTATTATATAGTTGACTACTTTACTACAAAAAAATTAGAAACATCATTAATGTTATAATATTTTTAAAGGGTAATTTGAGATTCCATTAGCCTCATCCCCCAAACTACCTCAAACAAGTTGAGATTTTTATAATCTGAATGTTTGCATGTTATAGTTTGGGTTGCAAATCTTACATGATAGGAGAAGTTCCCAATTTTGTATTTTCTGTCAAAACGGATATAAATTACAAAATGGGCCGAACAGCTGTGATGACAAATTCATCAACATTCAAAAAACACACTGTCAGAATCAACTGAAATTTGAGAAATAACCCTTTCTCTTGAGGGTATCTATAGTGAACCATATAGACCATCATCACAGACATGCCAGGACTACAGTTTCCGCAGACAGATCGCTAGTGGCGGGCGCCAGAAAGAAGGGAGGCACGGGGGAATTACCCCTATTTGTTTCTCTCCCCCCTCCTCCAGACCCAGAAGAAAAATTATGAATTTCGGCCAAAAATCAGCAATTCGGGCGCCCACAAATCAACAATATTTGGGCAAAAACCAGCCGATTTTGCACCAAAATTGGTTAAAATTTTAATTTAAATTTTATGCTCCGTTTAATGCCCCCCAAAAAAAAAGAATCGTGGCCAACGTATTATACTCCTGCATACATACACGAGTCGTTCAGCGCAAGATGTGCTTGCAACTCATTTACAGAGATGCATAAATACGCCCATACAAATACTGTGTTCTGATTGCTACATGCGTACAGGGTTCCACGCTGGCCACGATTATTTTGGGAACTTAAAGGTTGCAAACAAGAGACTTTCAAGGTCACCATATAATTCTCCGGGATATGTATGATTTCATATAGATAGCGCCTCGTAAATTCCCTCTTTATTGGTTTACAGAAATAACTTAAAATCAAAACAAAAGGTGATGGTATATGTGATATTCAATCTAAAACATAGGGCGAATTTTCCGTATTTGCTCCCTACGAAAATTAGAAAAAATTCCACAATATCTGTATCAACAAAGAACGTTTCCAGGTGATCTCAGATTTATAATCATTACAGATGGGCATATTGTTGATACTAGCGGGAGGCCCGCGTCTTTCGCGCGGGCTCCCGCTAGTTGAGGAACGGGAGCGAATCACGAAAAATTATTATTACGTTGCCATCGGGAAATCATCCAATCATTTTGCCAGCTGGCAGCGGCCAATTGCACATCTCTATCAGCAATTAAGAGGATATTTTTTGTAAAACTCCAACAATGCAGGCCACAATGTATCCTGACTTAAAAAGCAATATTAGCGCATTTTTGAAGAGTGCCCCCAAATTTTCAAATGTGAGATTTATGCATAGTTGTGTAACTGTCTAACGAGCATGCCTTAAGAAGGGCTTTTGAGTTCGAGGTGGGAGGTTCGAGGAGGAGGCTATGTCCAAAGAAGACATGGAAGAAGTAAGTGGAGGAGGAGAATAGAAGGGTTGGTTTGAGGATGCATTGAATCGGGTGAAGTGGAAGGAAGGAGTAAGGGCGGTTGCTGCCAGTGTGAGGTGAATCCGGCCACCCCTGTTTACGGGGACAAAACCGGATTTAAAACTTTGGATTAACTACTACTACTACTATGTTAGTAATTGTCTAATAGATTATACATGTTAACAGTAATGTTGAAAAGTGTGCATGCATCATAAAAAAGGGATTTTCTAATTGGATTAGGGATTTCTGATCCTAATTCTAAGGCAGCGCGCTGGCAACATGAAATTTCTATCTGTTTAATAATGAAATGGCACAATTTCAAGAAAGTGATCTTAACTTGACTTTCGTGAAACAATGGAACAGCTAATGGATGAGCGTTGACACGTATATGGCGCTATTTCCAGAAGCCGTTGAATTATTAACTGGATCTGATATTAATTATTCTAATTACAGAATTCTTATCCAACACATAGAGAAGTTGGCGTTTTACCATTCACAGGTATAGTTTACTAGCCAATTACCAATGCAACTGTGCAAAAATCTCAATTTTTTTGAAAATTGGGGGCACTCATCAAAAAAATGTGCTATTATTACTTTAATGCCCTTCCAAATACCACAAATTACCACAAAATTTGATTGTGGTATATTTTTGTGGATATTCTTAGTAGCTGCAAGAACACAACTATGCCTAATTTTGAGTTACTCATTCTAATAAAAATCTCAAAAGTCACAAAAGAATAAATACAACACTTGATATGCAAGTGATAACATTACACACCACAAAATATTGTGGGTTCTATCAATAACTAAGTTTCACAAGCTGCCACAGAATTACAAGGCGAGGTATTTTGTGTCTTACAAGCTTTGTTTGAGGTAATTACACTGAAATCCTGTTCTAGGGTTGAAGGTGGTCTGGGTTTTTTCAATGTATTTTACAATGTTGGAAAAGACATCCAGACTTTAAATGTGCAACGTGCATTTCAAACACTGCTCTTCTTGTGTATGAGGCAGCAGCTAAATGTGGTTATTTAATTTTAACAGTCTTATATCAATAAAAGTAAATATTGCAAAATTTCGATATGAAAAGCTTAACCAATATTTGAAATTCCATAAAAAGTCACAACCCCATCGTTAAAAGATGATTGCACCAATGACTTTTACTTGCAGACGTGTTGGATTACCATAGCAGTGTTACAAAATGGTATTGTGTATTATATACTTAAAATAATAGATCTGTCGTTTTCTGGAATCTGAAATAGTCTACATGTATATGGTCCACTCCAAAACCTCTGGGGCATGAGTTCCATATGTACCCCTTTGAAGTTCTACATGTAGCAAATTCTTTTTTATTTTGGCCTTAATAAAAGAATTGTTTCCTGCAGATTTTTAAAGGGGTTACATATGAAACTTTCCAAATCTGACACAAATTGGTTGCCATTGTTGGTGACATCCCTCTGGTCTCTGCAGGCGACAAAAGGAGCTTTCACTGAAGGTCAATTATGTTGAAAGAAATTTTTGTTCCATGCTCCCCCAAGAATTTTTGCTTGCCCCCCCATTAGCCCCACCCCCATCATAATGCTGGTACTGCCACTGGGGGATGGCACATTTGCTATGTCTATATTGTGACAACATTTTGTTTAAAAAAATTAAGGGATCACCAAGTGGTCTAAGATTCAGTGGCTAACCCATTAATGACTATCCCGTTTTTTCCTCCTTCATAGATTTCCAACATCAAGATATCTATTACTTTCTACAGAGCACTATGTCTAGATTTTAGAAAGGTCAAACTGTGGCAATTTTGAGCACCACTCCTCCACACACGGCTTAAACAGTCATTGCCTTTAAAACCAAGCAAGTCCCCTTTTCCTTGGATCAGTTGGAGAACATAATACTAATCAGAAACCTCGGACCACAGAGCATGCAAGTCATGATATCTCCTGTTATTCACCATCTACACACAATGTTATTGGTGTTCGGCTTATTACAATGGCTCACTCTGCTCAGATTTGGTCATAGGTTCTCAGTTCTTTCGCCGTCTCTTCATCCTCCTGCTGTTCCGACTGCTTTCCTCTATCTGATTGGTTCTTTGTGTGCATCTGCACCCTCCTGGCCTTCATCATGTAGGAGCCCTTTTCAAGACACCATTCGTCCTCGTCGGGGCATTTCCTTAACACATTCAACGCACATGGTGATCAAATGCTATAGTCACAGATGACACAGGGAACTTCGCTGGTTTTTGAGTTGCTTAAATTGGCAAACACATAAAAATCATATTCTGAAGAATCTGTAATGGGGAATGCACTTCTTGATCTCCAGATCCTATTACAGTAAACAAACAAACAAATATTTTAAAGTTTTGTGTAATTTACAATCCAGCTTGCATGACATATTGAATTAAGCACTTTAGTTTACGCCTTTAGTTTCTCTGTTGACTACTTTTACTACATACAAAATTAGATTTTCCAATCACTTGAGTCGCCTTTAAAGGGTAATTTTGAGATCCATAGCTCACCCCCAAACTAACCTCAAAAAGTTGAGATTTTTTATAATCTGAACTGTTTTGCATTTATAGTTTTGGTTGCCAAATCTTACATGATAGGAGAAGGTCCCAGTTTGTATTTTCTGTCTAAACGGATATAAATTACAACATAGGGCCTAACAGCGTGATGAACATTCAGTCAACATCAAAACGTCGAATCAACTGAAATTTTGAGAAATAACCTTATTAATCTTGAGGGTATCGATAGTGAACCATAGACCATCCTCAAGACATGACATACCTACAGTTTCCGCATATCATTGTCGGCGCCAGAAGGTGCACGGGGGAAATTTACCCCCTCTGTTTTTCTCTCCCCCCTCCTCCAGCCAGAAGAAAAATTATGAATTTCGGCCAAATCAAGGCAATTCGGGGCCACAAATCACAAAATATTTGGCAAAAACCAGCGATTTTTGCACCCAAAATTGGTTAAAAGTTTGCTGTTTTGTCGCCAGAATTTCACAGTCCCCCCCAAAAAAAGATCGTGGCACGTCTATACTCCTGCTGACCTACACCGCGTTCAGCGCAAGATTTCTTGCAACTCATTTACAGAGATGCTCTAAATACGCCCATAACAAATCCTGTGTTGCTCCTTGCGTACCAAGTTTTCCACGCTGGCCACGATTTATATTTGGGAACTTACAGGTGCAACAAGAGATTTCAAGTCATCCATATTTTCTGTGATATGTAGTGATTTCATATAGATTAGACGCTCAGTAAATTCCCTACCTTTTATTTGGTTACAGAAATAACTTAAAATCAAAACAAAAGGTGATTTGTATATGCTTATATTTCAATTGAAAACATAGGCCGAATTTCGTATTTGCTCCTATACGAAATTAGAAATTTCACAATCTCTGTATCAACAAAGAAACAGTTCTCAGGCTGATCTCAGCTTTAATAATCCTTACAGATGGGCATATTGTTGATACTAGCGGGAGGCCCGCGCTTCGCGCGGGCTCCCGCTAGTTGAGTGAACGGGAGCGATCACTAAAATTGAAGGGATCACTGAAGAAGTGACACACTATGGTGAGACCACCGCAACCCAACCCGTCACCCTGAAATTTAGGACTCCCCCCGAGTCGCACATTTGTATTTTTATAAACACTTTTTAATAATTCCCCCGTACCTCTCCTTAACATAGCTCATGTAGTTACCGATTTCTAGGAACGTCAACTGAATATTTAATCCCGGATAACTTTCCGTAACTTTTATTTTTTCTCGTATTGTTTTAAAATAATAAAACTTAATATTTAATCCCGTATCACATTCCGTGTACTTTTTTTTCATCAAAGTACTCCCCGTGGGGTAAGCCATAGTTCCCGTATTTTCCACATATTTTTCCTCATAACTCCTCAACTCCCCTATACCAGTTTTCTCGCCATCCTGTAGTTTGACCCTCCCCCCGTCACACCTCCCTAATCGAATTTTTTATTCCCTTGTAGTTTGCATGCCTATCCTATATCCTTAGGCCTAGAGTTTCTATTTCTACAATATCAAACGTCCTATTTCATTCCGTATTTTCCGTATATTTTTATTATTGTTTTTTCTTCTCAAAACTCGTGCAGGATACCCTTAGTATCCCTACTAGACAACAAGCAAATAACCTGACTGGTTCTTGACGATTTATTTTTTCCCACAATCCGTAATGCACTATAAAAGCCTGTTTTTTGCGTACCACATACTCGTCTTACGCGTAATCGCCCGGTACTGCCACGCGTAACCACCCGTCGCAACGCACCACCAATAACCGCCGCTTAGTAACGCGTACAAATGGTAATTTACCGTATCAACCGAGCATATTTTCGCTGATGTTTTTCAGCCATTTCTTCTAACGATTTCAGATTTCGTCCAAATATAACGTATAACCCGTCCGGTATCTTCACGCACCTTTCATCGAATTTGGGTGCAATATTGGGAAAAATTGATTGACGGAGCCTTTTATGAACATACCCACATCCAACATTAGCCAAATTTTAAATTTAGTATTGTGCCACTACCCGATGATTCGACAGCCTCAAACGGAATAACTGCATGTTGAAGGATGTTGTGGCAGAATACTACACATCGAAGCTGTGGTTGAGTAAATATAATCCTCAACCACAGACTATAGGTAATTGGATTGCGCTTCACCGTGTTTACTTTTTCCTTATTTACAAATTAACGTGCCCTCTAAAACCCTTTCAAATTTAGTTGTTATTTTTTTTTTCCCCCCACCAATTTCGTTTTATGCCACAATGCATGGTTAACATGTGTCATGAAACTATTTACACCTACCACCTTGGACTCAAATCTTCCATAAACGCCAAATTTTTCACGCAGTTTGCCACATCAATCTGTACACCTGGCAATTTGATATAAATTCACATGTATAAATAATACAGTGACAAAGGTCCATGTCAAACTCCTTTTTTACACAGGGAGACTAATTCAGTTTTCGTGATTGCCATATCCCGAAATTTCACCGTGTTCAGTTACCAAAATACGATCGCACGTTACAGGTGGGACCATGATATTTCCAAGGTGTATCCGGATAACCCGCGGCAGACTAGTGAGCCCCGTGTAAATCAATGGCTATAACGAAATGGGTGCTTCATCAAACTCTACGCAGAATAAAAAAATCATTCTTCTTATCATTATTACCTCATTTTTTATTTAAAATTAATAAAATCTGAATGCTATTAGGCCAATGGAATTTGATTCTTAGTTTTCCTGGTTTGGATCGCGCATACCTATTTGCCGCCTTTGGCAAACTTTCATTATTTTATGAAAAAAATTTTTTTCTTGAAACTTGATAATAACAACATATTTTATCAGTTGTTCAAGAACGAAGGAATATTCAAGCTCCCCTTCCTGTTCATTTAAGCAGTTAACTTGGGAGGGGCGTCACAGCATACCATTAATAATGAAATTTTCCCCTGATTTGTCCCGATTGTCATAAAACTTGGTACAAAAATGCTTGAACTGATTTTTAAAGTTTTGAAGAAATAACCTGAACCTGCAATAACCCCTGTTTGGTTAAATAGGCACGTTTTAACTTTGTTTTATGTAACAAATACAATGTTATTAGTGAATTCAAGATGCCTTTAGATTTAAACAGAATAACATAAATAATGAAATGACAGTAATAATGAATAATGAAATGGACCGTCCTTGCATTTTAAAAATCTCCAACAGGAAACTAAGAAAATCAAACCTTTCTTTTGTTTCCATTGGCCTTACCATTTCACAAATTTCACGTGCCTTTTATGATGATAACACTTCCATATTTCACCATTTTGTTGAAGTTTTAACAAGCGCAATGATTTCCAAATAGCAGGGAATGTTAAAATGACCTCGGTTCATTTTGTGTTAAAGCCGGTTTATCACCAATACTGAGTATGCTTGAGTGAAACGATCGTTTACTTTTTTTTTCAAATTCTACCTGTCAATTTTTGAAATCTTCGTGACGTTTTGAAAGTTAACAATGGTTTACGTGTTTGGTAATAATGCGCTACTTTGAAGAAGGGAAACAAGGCCATCAACCAGGTAAAATCAGGTATGTAATTGTATGGTAAAACCGGTCCACAGCGCAATCCAATTACCTATCGTATGTGGTTGAGGATATATGTTACTCAACCACAGATTCGATGTGTAGCAGAATATGAATTCATCCCGTCAAATTAGAGTATGATAAAGCTTTACTCACTCATCAATTTTAGCAAGGAGGATATAAAACAATTTTTTTTTTTCGAAAATAAAGAAGATGATCACAACACCCTCATGTACCTAGTATCAATAAAATCACGCTTCCTGGTTGCATGCAGTTTTTACAAGTAAAAGTTCTTTGACCCATTTGTTAGATGGTGTTTTGATTTCGACTTGGAATGGCCTTAATTGACTTTAAGCATTAAAAGGAAATGCGTTAGTAGAGTAGATATGTGCAATTTTGGGGGAATTGTGCACCTGGTGATAAAAGCATGAAATTTGGCACATATCTAGGGCATGTCATTAGAAAGACTTTAAGCTATAAGGGGCAATCGAAGATTTGTCATCTGATAAAATGCGGCCATTTTCAAAATGGCTGCCATTCCTTGCTATTATAATCTAGATTTGAGATTGGTTGATAAATACATGCTTTTAGGCATTCAAGCATGGCGTTTTGATGTTTAAAACGATTTTCGATCATATAGCCATTGCAGGTTTATCCATGGCAGTAATGACGGCCATTTTCCAAAATGGCCGCCATGAACAGCTTATTTTATCTATTTGCACGAAAGACACTATGGATAACGTCTTTTTTCCATACAATCAATACAAGTGAAAATCAAGTTTTATCTTAGCATTTCAAAATTGGTGTATGACACAGTGGTGGCACTTCACGATGGCTTGTCCACATTACTCTTTATAGCCTGTTGTAAACTCCACCTTTGGTTATCAGAGTCACAAGTCCTTCACACAGGGCGTGCCTTAAGAATAGTTTTTAATATATTAAAAAGACACTATTGGGTAATAGATAGCAGTGGTTTTCACTTACTTACAACATGCTACTACTGATGTATGCATTGGGTTACCGTGTAAGATAAATGTTCATCATCATCTTACTTCTTATTTCAATGAAGAGGTATTTTGATGACCCACAATAAAACTCAACAAAGCAGACCATACCAAGTGGTTGCCCAGGCTTTCATTAGAAGAGACAGAATCCCAGCTGCTCGCTCTCTCAACAAGATTGCAGGAAGTGAGTCTTGGGCAACTTCATGGAATGTATTTTTCGGGGCTGGTAAGTGTAAAACTGTAACAATATCAACAAGAAAGATGCTGCAACAGGCCCTCTAAGTCTCCACTTCTTTGGTAAAACTCTAAAAGAGGTCGACAGGGTCGATCACTTGGCATCTTCTCAGTAATATGACCTGTCATGGTCTCCTGTGATGACCAAAATGGCTCCAAACTGCCAGTCAGCGACTAGGATGCTCCGTCGAGCTGCCACCCTGATCTTGGAGACAACTGATAAATTAAACATCCATGTTCGGATCAACTGAATATTCAAGCTCAGCATAGTGTGGAGCAACACCCATTCATTCTAGTCCACACTAGATATCAATCCAGAGAGGTGCCATGTCCATCATTGGTATCCCCGCGAGTGAGCTCGCCACTGCAGCCTCTCAACACATCCAACCACTTGGTCATCGCAGTGCCAGTTGGAAATTGCACTCTATTCAACAGCAATGTTTTATGGACAGGCAACCAGATCTCCTCAGCCAGCCGCTACCTGGAGCTGCTTTAAGTTGATCCACGCCTCAGGCGCCCAGTCAGGTCTCATTACCTTGCTGTGAAGTCCCAAGGTCCACTTGGCCTCCCCCGAAGGTCATTTTCTCCCAATTTCTCTGTAGACCTACTCAGGATCAACCAGGACTTGGCAGATTTTCAAAAGGGAAGGTTTTAATCGCGATCTTGGCGCCAATCCGTCAGTGTTACTAATTAGATCACTGCTGTTAATGCCTAGATTAGCCTAAATAAATAACTAGAGCGCTTGGGTTGTCTTGATGTATAATCATGTGCTCTCCCTCCAATGAAGGCAGCACTCACTGAACGTATCAAGAGAGCCACCTATTAAGTTGGTTTTTACTGTTGGGCTCAAATGATGACTGCATCTCCTGAGGTTACAGTGCCAAGTGAATGAGGAATGACTAGAAAGGAAAAGAGTATTTGTAAATTTTCTGGACAAACCCCTTCCAGAAGTTAGAAAATATTCAAAAAACTTCCAGTTGTGGTTGCAAGGAGGGTTTTCAGATGACGGAAATGCTTAGAAAAGCAGCTCTTCAGTGCAGCCTTAATGCAGACTTGAATAATTTGAACATCAATATCTGCTCTGATATAGATGTGCCTTCGTGTTTATCTTTAGATGGTAACTGCAATTCTCTTGTGAATGAATATAATAACTACAACATTAAGGACCTGATGATCCATGCGCGTCAGTCAAACTCTAGTTTCTTCCATACTCAATGCCCTTGGTATTCAGAATGCCTTTGAGATTGAGAAAAGGAACAACCGAAACACCCTCGGCTGGAGCGCAGAGTTTTTCACAGTCTGGGCTCACTGTATGCAAGGAAGCTTACAGGGATCAGTGTTTTAAATACGACTCTCTTATTGCTACAAGCCAAGACTGGATAGCATAGCAACCAGATTACTACAAGTAACCAACGTGACCTTTCTTTTTCCATGTAGGTCCAGAAATTTTAACTTCAGAGTGACACATACCTAACGTACCGCATGAATGTCCAAAAAATTCTGCCTAACATTTTTTGCAAGAATTTTTCCACTACAAAATCAAGAAGCTGCGTACAGTCTAACAATGATACTAACTACAACTACTTACTACTACTACTGCCCAGTCTCTTAAAACTATGTCTAGATGATCTGTTACCAGTTACAAACTGTTCCCTGCGTAGATCGATGTATTTCCTCAAGTTCTCAAGCGTGCATTTCATCTGTGATCCCGCAGCTGAAGAAATCCACTCGGACACCACCATTCTCTCAAATTATCGCCCTACTATCTATTTCTTGTAAAGAGGTGATTGAAAGATAGTAAATCAGTTGTAGCCTTATCTCACGATAATGATCTCCATGTTCCAATCAGTCAGCATACCGTCACTTTCACAGTGCAGAGACCTGCATTGTTTCCAGGTGCAGAATTGCCAATCTTGATTGTCTTGACAAAAACAAAGAGACTGTGTAATGTATTAGACTACAGTGCCACTTTAACACTATTGACCATAAACGGCTCTTAATTCCGCCTGAAGTCTAGGAAATAACTGGAAAAGCATTAAGTGGTTCTTTTCCCAACCTCGATGACGAACTCCATCTAGATCGATCAAATTTGCTTTCATCAGATCCTGTGGCGGTAGATTGTAGAGTTCCACATGGCTGTTATGAATGTAATTTACTTCATTCTTGTTCTCTGCCCCACTACATGATATGATGACTGCCCACGGAGTTCAATCTGTCGTAACACCGATGACAGCTCTCTCTGCTTTTCCACCATTGGATTGTGATGCAGCCGTAAATAACATTGAGCATGCATTCAGTCATCATCTCCTGATGTAAAGCCACCAACTGAATTTATTACAAGACCTACAAAGAAGTTTTGTGCTTTCTTCTCATTCTTTAACAGATCGACTAGTAACTCTCAGTCATCCATCATCGGCAATTTAGTTTTTCATCCGCAGCTGAAGCACATAACCTTGGTGCCATCTTAGACTCATCACTTATAAAGAACATCTGTTAACAATTTATGCAAGGCTGCCTGGCACTGGATAAGGAGAATTGGGTAATTTTGACAGTACCTTGATGAAAAATGCACCATTGGATTGGTCCATGACTTACATCAAGGCTGGATCCTGGACTCCTTGCCCCTATATAGTCTCTCCCAGAAAGAGAATTGAACAAGGTTCAGTGAGGGTTTTTCAAAATGCACTGTTCGTTTTGGTTCCTTAAAATCCTTTGTCAAGAACATAGCATATCTACCACCTGCATTTTGGCTTCCAATTAAACCGACCTCGTTAATACTGATTTGGTGAACTTTTTTCTCGTTTTCTTTGTCTTTCTATTCTTTTCTTCCTTTCTTCCACTCCGCTCTCTAGATGTTTGTTTTCACCAGATTAGGTAGGGTTTGAGGCATCTGAATCCGGAAAGATCAGATTTCACCAATGGCCACTATGGGGTACATACACACAGATCCCTCACATGCTGATGATTCAGATGTATCCCCATATGTTCTTAGTATTGAAGGCAACTGCGTTGTCTTTCTCTTCCTTTCTCTTGGCCACAGTATAATGTCTACTTAAATAAATTATTCTCTTAAGTTATTTTAATAGTTGGTAATTGATGTATAAAAAAATAAGACACAGTTGTTTTCACATGATGTTTATCTATTGAATTTGTATTTGTGTTTGATAAATTGATAATGATATATTACTTAATTTACTTTAATACTCCTTTTAACATGTTACTTGCCTAGAGGCCTCTACATTAGACACTATATTAAAGATTGTTATATTATTAATAATATGAACTAGCAACAAAACGTATGAAAGATATTGTTATAATACAGAATACAGAAAGAACATGAAGGGATAACATTTTATTAAGTTTGCCTGATATTTCATGGTTTGACTTTTTTTTAAAATTATATCTTGTTTGTTGTAGCCTTTTACGGACAAAATTAGAAGATTTGCTCTGTTTGGTCATCTTAAAATGAGTTCACATTGACACGTCCCCTGATAACTTTGTAACAATGGTAATGGGTAGCCATGATTGATTACATAACCAAAAAGTGGGCATGCCCCTGAAGTTAGCGATTTTGGTAACTCCCTTATTAGACTATGATACTCTTTGTGTACGGTAACAGAAGCACGTATAATAAAATATCACACATTGTGCTTTACAACAAAATAGTCAACGCTGTTGGCATTAGCACACATTTCCGGCAATATAAACCTAATTGTACATAAATAATAATAAAAATGGATAAGATCGTAACCACAGCATTGGATTTATGTAAAACACTGGTAAAGGAGTAATTGCCCTGTCATCTTTGTCCATGTGTGAGAGCCCTATCCCGGGGATACCTATACTGTGCATAGTGTATGGCTCGTATCATTAGACCCATACCATAACAAAGGCCTCCTCCCATTTTAGAAATGTTCACAATCTTTGTTATCAACAAAACTAACAAAAGTACCATTCCTTAATATGTGTTTGAGAGTTTTTAATTCAGTCCCTGACAAAGCAAGATAAAACAAGCAAAAGGGTGACTAATTTTTAATTGTCTGCCACTTGTATTAATTGGACTATTTACATGTTGTAATTTGGCATTGCTGTGTAACATAATTCCCTGCATGCTTGTAAAATCAAACAAATTGTATTGTTTGCCTCATTACAGGTTTATTTTTGCATTTCCGCATGATAAAAATATGCCTTTTGGTATAAAAAAATAGCATATTCAGTCCGATAAAAATTGGTAAAATAAGGGAACTGGCAGCCATTTTGTGAAAAGAAACGCCATTTTATAACATGGCCACCATTGCTGTTACAGAATAGTTACCTATAAAGAAATTTCTATTTTAGGCATTACTCTGGCTACAAACATGTTTTTGGTAGCCCACAACAAACAAACAAAACACATTTAGTCCATAAAAGAGCTAAAATACCAGAAATGGCAGCCATTTTGAAAAATGCCGCCATTTTTTTTTTTTAACACGAAAAATCTGCGATGCCCTATAGTAGCCAAAATCCTTCTTAGAACTGTGCCCAAACTGTGTGCCAAATTTCATGCTTTTCTCACCAAGTGCACAATTCATGCACATATCTACTCTACTATTAATGCTTTCAATCCCAATAAGAACCAACTGAAATATTAAATTTAAAAAAAATAAGAACTTTTCTTGATTTTGGCTTTCTTTTCTTTTTTTCCCTGATAATAAAATGTGAAATTTGTAATTGAAATCAATCTTAAACCATTCAAAATCTTTTGCAACTTTTGACTTTTTCGACTTTGACCTTGTTCCTCCTTCCGTGTGTGTTCTGCTTGATCTTCTCGCGAAACGATTTGCGACTGTATTTTGCCAAAATCTCGTTCTCCCTGCTGTTTTTTGGGGAAAGTTTTCTTTTTCTCCATTAAGAGATGTAATTACAACATCGTCTAACTACGCTAGGGGTTTACAAAAGTATGTATCCTCTTTAAACCCTAAATAGAAACGTCATGGTTGTTGAATTTTTTATTAATAGTTTCCGACTTTTGCTCTGCACTGCACTGACTGGGCATGTCTGGATCATGGTGGAGTCTAGTACTAGGGAATGTCAATGAAAAATTGAAGTTTGAAGATAGTTTTCAATTTCTATATAGAAATTAATTCTCCTGCTTCTGAGTAGAATGACATCAAGATCATCGACCTTGCAGGTGAAGTCGATCCATCAAGATATGTGTTCCACAATTTGCTAAGTTTTCTGCTAATAATGCCAAATAAGGGAAAGTGATAACTTACATATTTAGGGTGTGAAAAAATGCTAATATAAATGATGAATCTGACATCTTTTGAAATATTTCCCTTCACATGTGCTGGACATCATTTAAACCAAAACTAGTGCGGGTTGTTGCAGAGCTATTTTTTATTTGGCCTGACAACCATGGTCTCTTGTTCAATTTTACCACATGGACCAGGCTATTGCTTCATAAAAATGACAAAATTCCAGCTCATTATATGGCAAAAAGATATAACAAGCTCATTAATGACTTTCATGTTACATAAATATTAAAACACATCCAGTAACGGGGGTCAAAAGTGGGGTACATTTCAAATATGCAGATGAATCAATACCACTTTTAATTTCCTCAAGTATAGTGTTTCTCTGAAAAAAATGCCTATTAGTATGCGTAAAACAATAATTGCAATTTGCGGTGTGATCCTAACATGGCGTGTGAAAAAATGTTTCACACGGAAGTTGTAGAAATATTTAAAAGATTTGAAATATCAAGCACTTTTCTTGATTTTGCTTTGAATTTTCAGTGATGTCTCTCGAAGACAGAAAATGGAGAATTTACTGTAAATTGCATTATTTTTTTCAAAAGGGAGGATTAATATGGAAAAGTTGCCCCCTCAGACATGATCTTTAGATCATCTTCTTTCTAAAAAAATGGGTTTGGCAACGTCATGTAAGTTGTGGAGATCAAACCGTAATTTTTATTTCAAAGATTGGTACATTAAGGAGTGTCATTTAAATGATGGTTGGGTCCACTGGGCACAAGAGAGGAAAAACGAAGACTTTATAATGTCTAATTTTAGACTTTATTTCTTTGTTTATGGGATTTAATTTTTACACAGAATGAATAATAAACGTTCAAATATATAAGCTAACCGTTCCCCTATCCTACAAATATTTACTGATTTAAAGCCACGAAATTGTTTCACTTATGCCCTTGTGGATCATTCCATAACAATTTGCGAGTGCCATTTTACATCCCCCTACTAGTACATGGAACCTTTCCCGTCGTTTTTTTGACATTGTGGGCGGCACGACGTAAAGGCCAATAATAATGCATTGAAAAGCCGGAGCAATCAAGCCACTGTATAAATTGTAATAGACTCGTGGACTTGTCGACGCAGTGCTGCGTCGGAAGTCAATTACGCTAAGAAAAATAACCCTAATCTAATGGCCGCAGTATTTAAATTATCATGCACCTACTTGTAACTTTGTTATTTTTATCTCCTGCAATCTGTTTCTTTCTTCGATGAAAATAAATATTTTGCCGGAATTTTGGAGATATCTTGTCGTCGATTCGTGCTACACATTTGACTTATGTAATGTTTTTTATAATACTAGAAATGAGGGTGCGTCGTAAATGTGAATGCAAACGATTGATAATGACCTTCGTCGACGTGCCCGAAATTTCAGCATGACTCTCGGTGTACTAGGTGGAGTCTAGTTCGAGGTTACTCTATCTGGGCACTCCATATTGGGAAGTCGTCGTTGGCCAGTTAGAGAAAGAAGCTAGTCCTAGACTTATGACGGGGTCCATTGTGCGTTTTTAAAACTGTCATTTACCTACCGTGGATTTGCAATATTGCTGCAAATGTCGCCGACTATTATTTCCCAATGCATGTCCAGTTTATGTCAGTGTACTTAAAAAGGATGATGGCCCGATTAAGTTATTGAATTTTAATCTTGCTATATTGCCTTCACGCCAAAACTCCAACTGCAATTCATCACGCGATATTTCAAGCCGTTTTGACGTAAGAGCCTAAAAACGTGATTTTTGTAAGGCCCCATAGAGTACGTTGACAGTCTTTTGTAAAATTAATATTGGTCGACCAAAGGCAAAAAAACAAATTTTCACTCATAACGTCCAACCCAAACATCCTTTATATCCTAAGATTTCACAGGGTACATGAGAAAAATAGTAGCTTTCTTCTTGATCACCGAAATTTTGGCCACTTCCGGTAAAATCTGAACTTCTGGGGACGAGGCTATTAGTGATCGGGCCATGGACCTTTAACGAGGATGTTTGGCGTCAATAATAGGTGCAAAATGAACAAAAAATCGAAGGCCCTAAAAACGGCCGTATTTACAGTTTTACAAATTCACTGACCTGGCTTGACCTCGCTCGACCTGGCTTGACCCGGTAGTAAGTTGGGTTGGGCGAACTGATATCAGATATTACATTTTGCGCCAGAGGGTGACACACAAGCGAACCTAAATCTAGTTGTTCATGCAATTGCCACGCAGGTCCAATACCATTCTATATTTTTTTTTATATGGAATAAAGATTTTTTTTAAATCGTTTGTTTTTTTATGCCTGTCTTTTTATGATTTTTTAATTTCATATTTTTTATTTATTCTTTTTACTGGATTTTTTTTTCCATTTTTTATTTTAAATCTGTTACCTTTATTTTTAGTTGGATTTTTGTACTTCTTTAAATTAACTTAATTTTGTTTAATTTGTACTTCTTTAATGTTACTTAATCTATTTCTTTTTTTTTTTTTACTTTTTAATTTGATTTTGATTTTTGTTTGTTTGATTGCTTTTTTTATTATTATTTTTTTAAATTTTATGTATTTGTTGTTGTTCTTATTTTCTGGACATGTATTTTGCCAGACTTGAACTTAATTTCCAATATTGCAAAAAGCCAGAAGTTGATACTGCTACCACCTATAATAATCATAAAATCTTAACAAAAATAGATAATGATGTATAACAAAAATACAAATTATCTATAGTCCAGTGGCGGATCCAGGATTTGAAAAACGTTAAAATTACCGGGGGGCTGAAAGGCTGAAACTTGTCCAAAAGCTTCCAAAATGGGCTGATTTTACAAGATTTTGCAGAATTACCGGGGGCGCCCGCCCCCTCCGCCCCCTCCCTGGATCCGCGCCTAATAGTAATGCTACGTGTATAATAAACCTTGGTAAAAATCCCACTTTAATGGGTGACGGTTCAATTTGTAAGCAGTTTCCTCCTCTCCTTGTGTTCAATTATTTTTTTTTTTCCGCATCTCTGCCAGCCATTTACAATACGATGGCGAGTCCTACCACCTTCCCTCCAATGAATCAATAAATCAATGATTAAAAATAAATAAACAGAGAAGGAAAGAAAGAAATACACAAACAATAGGACTAACAATGAACTCTTGAATGAAATACATCAAAAAATGAAAGAAAGCAGTAATCACTAAAACGTGTACAATGGGGAAAATATTATGATAGAAAGGGTTAATTGAAAAGTTCTAGATCAAATACCAATTAATAAATACCAATAAGTTCCAAGTTCCATTGGAACAGTTTTGTTTTACAGAGTATTTATCCTAAAAATATCGTAGCATGACAGACTAGCAACACACAATACAGGCGACAATGCGACACGGTACTCAAAAATAATTACGACTAATGCATACCGCCCACGCCTACTGTGTTGGCAAGATGGCGAATACGCTCACAGAATTATGTTAATGAGGTGTTCGAGAAATTGTTCATAGTACCTTCATATTGCTTTATTAGGTCAAATAAATTATATATTCGTGATCCATAACATACACGGAGTCGGCAGGTACCAAAAAGAGGCCGGTAAGTTGAGTACTTTAGAAAAAATGTTTCCGACAGGTTTTTGTGGAGGAAAAACCCCGCGATATCTATAGTCTAAATCTCATAGCCCGGGGCTCCGCCCCGGCCCCGGGCTATGACTTGTCAAGCTAGGTGGAGTCATGCTGGCGTTCATGCACTGGGACTGGAAGCAAAATGGGGTGGGGGTGGGGGGCACTGGCATGTGATATACTTGTCTATTCTTTTCTTGTCTGGTACTGCACAAATTACCTGGTGGTTGTCAATGTTTATGTTACATGTAGCAATCGGCAATTGCCATGTTATGTACGCACCAAAATCACTAGTCCCATAGGTACCTTATACTGGTCACCCAGTATATAAGGTACCAGAGACTTCCATAGGGTTTCGATGTTAATGAAATTGGCAACTGACTTTGTTCAATTGTGCACCTAATTATGGTTTAACTCTAAACTTACTTATACCGCTCAACTTGAAGAAAAACATGATGACTGTGTCGGGTGCTCTAAAGGAGAACCCGTACAATGAATAATATTAAACAATATACTCTGTAAAATAATTATTGACCACATATCGAGTGGTTTCATCGAAGAACAGAATTATATTAACCATAACAATGAATTAAAACCATCTAGTCTGACCATGTGCTATTTAAAATTCTCGCTATTGTATAACGTGTTATGCGATACGGTCGGCACGTTTGCGTCACACATGCCATAGTAAATACACATTATGAAAGCGTCACATGTGAAGGTGTATGACACTACTGTGCCGTAGGTATCGCATAACACGTATACATATCCCATATACACTAGCGCGAAATTCAAATAGCGCTTGGTCAGACAAAATGTTTTTATTCATTTTTATGGTTAGTATAATTCCGTTTTTCCATGAAACCACTCGATATGTGTTCAATAATTATTTTATAGCGTATATTGTATAAGGTTAATCTTAGTACGGTTCTCCTTTAAGGTGCTAATTGCAGAGTATTTTAGAATTAGCAAAAGACAAAAGGTTGCCTCAATTAGAAAAGGAAGTTGAGGTCAAAACACGGGTGCATTATGGTCATTGGTCAAACTTCGTCTGTAGTCAGGCGGTTGACATTAAGTGCCTGTCGTCTTTTTTGCTCCTTTTCCCCGCAAAGTGGCTACATGGACAAATACGAAAGTTCACGCATTCCAACGAAATTCAGGGTTCTGCCTGTAGAAAATAACCTCTTATATGGAGTTGTGATACGCTATCGTGCTGTCGTGCACAAATCAAGACCGTAATAAACTTCGCAGTGCAAAAAATCGACTATATAATAGCGCCACCTATGAAGTTACGTCCGGTCTTTAAGGGGGTGAGGCACTTAACTTTTTATAATGTTAATTACTTTATTCTTCAAATGCTCAGTAATTCCGTTATTTACATTTCAGATGTTAGTTTTTAGTATTAATATTTAGCTCCCTTTATGTTTTTTTTTGTTTCGTTTATTTTTATAAATCGAGGTTAGATTTTTGGCTACCACTCATACATCTTCTCTGAGCCAACACATCATGCAGTTTTGTGTAATTTCGTATTTTTTGGTAAAAATATTAAGAGGATTTCGGGAGGATTTCATGCATACAGCTTTCACATGACACAATTTTTACGTCATCCTCCATATATCTCCTACAACATGCTGGCGGGGCATTGTTATCACCAGGGATTGTCCCTCCAGTTGTCCGAATTATTTAGTTATGTACCGCGCTCCTTAACGGGGTCCCGGGCCCACCGTTCGTTCCGATGTCATCTCCAGACCTGAATCCGCCTTGCCTAAGGAACTCTCCACCGGGTTGGTCATGGTTGTCTCCAGGTAACTGGCATCAATTGTTGATGCAAGATTTATTTCTCCCATATAATTTCAAATCATAATTATCCAATAACATGTTACAACACAGTTGAACAAATACCACAGCCACCAAAAAAACTAAATAAAATGTGCTCTGATTCTTTTCATTGAAACTCAGCAGCCAGCACACCACTGTTGCTACACACATTGAGCATCATATTACTAAATTAAAGGCGAATTCCGTCCGCCGCGGCTGAAAACGTGACTCTCACGTGACCTGCACTTGCCTTATTTCATAAAATGGAGCTTTACGGTGGGTAAAATATGTTCTCCAATTTCATTGTGGTATGATTCAGTATTCTGCCACCACATCCTTCAACATGCATTTTAACATGTTTCCGTTGAAGCTGCCGCTTCAACAGGGTGGTGGGCAGCATACTAAATTCTTTCCTTCATCGTTTTTACGCTGCTTTAGCCCATTAAATAACACGAAAGTGATTCCGTAAAGCTTCGCGAATAAAATAATTAAAATTTTGAAGCCCATTTCATATACACTAGATCTCTATGCAAAATTTTTGTGACTCTTTATAGATTCACTGTTGGGACTAAACAAAATCACATCAGTACTTAGGAACCATCCATTTTTTTAAAAATCTTGCAAATAACATGATTTTCAATAACCTTGTTGAAAGAATATGTTGTAAACCATAAAAATCAATATGTGAATCAGAATTATATGTTATTCAATTAAGAACCCCAAAAAGATTTTTCTATGGCCTTCCTAGTCAGTAATTTCCACCTTAATTTTGTAAGAACCATAGTCCAAAGACCCCCCCGCCAAATACCCACCACCAGGTATAGGTTGCTAGTTCAAAACCCATTAAGACAATGAAGAAGTGTTGCCACTTCAAATCATGCCAGGACAGTCAGCCAATGCTGGACAACAACACGTTTTGCTGGTTCAAATTTAACCAGATACACACTTAATGTTTGTTGGGTATATTTTTTCAGTTAAAATAAAAAATGTGTTTGTATAACAGAGCAATATACCTTTCCTTTCAACACAATAACTAACACTTGATACTCTATTTATTCCAATGTTAGACTACAATTTATTGTATACATGAAATTTGGCATCTATATTTCACCCTAACACGGCCGAGAGGCATTGAGAGCCACGCAAACGTGGTACCGGTCGGAAAATGTTTTTCGTTGCATCTCGGCCGTCAACACTATTTTTTTGTCGCGAATGACTCTCATTGGCCCTCATTTCATCTGGCCGTCTTAACCGAAATGACGCGATGTTCCTCGTTTATCTGGGCCCGGCTTTACTGAAAATGACGCGATGTCCTCGTTGCATTTGGGGCCCGTCTTTCGGAAATGACGCGATGTTCCTCGTTGCATTTGGGCCGTCATTACCGGAAATGATGCGATGCTTTTCATTCACAACTGCATTTCGGACTGTTTGCCCGCAGAAGGCGCAATGCTTTTCATCAGGCGGGTGACCTGTGTACAAATGCCCGTTTTTACCAGGATAGACAATTTTTGGTTTCGATGGTGATAGCGCCACCATTTTTCTCAAGCTATTTTTTTAATTATGCATAAACGCATTCATGACTTAAACCGTAGCATGACTTAGCATAATAGCGAAACGCACGACTATGATGTAGCGTAAAAGCGCCCACTCACGACTGTCGACTATAACTGCAAATTTCATGCAGATTCAGTGTGCAGTACGCATCCATTATTTATTTATTTATTTATTATCCCTGTTTTTAAAATTGCATTCGCACGCGATGTTTCCTCGTTGCATCTGGACGTCTTTCCAGAAAATGGCGCTATGTTTTTCGTCGCATCTGGCCTTCTCCGTGAAAATGACGCGATGGTTTTTCGTTGCATCTGGGCGGCTTCCGGGAAAATGACGCCATGTTTTCGTTGCATCTGGGCCGTTATTGACTTTAACCTACCTTATTCCTTTGCCGGGAAAAACGGCCGAATCAATGAAATGCAAAATTTGGCTCTCGTTGCATCTGGCCGTTAAAAAAATAAATAGATTGCCTTTCGTTGCATTGAGTGAGCCGTCCGTCCAGCAAAAACGACCCGTCCGGGTTTAAGGTTAATATACCGGTGGTCTGTCTATCTGTCTGTCTGTCTGTGTGTCTGAACGCGTCTATTTATTTTCCCATCTCGGAGACCGAGGGTCGCACTGTCCTGAAACTTGGTGGGATGGAGAGAGAGGGGTGCGGGTGCCCCTTGACCCAAACGAAGACCGGTTTGTATTGGTTAGTGATCAAAGGTCATCGGGGGTTATTCGAGGTCAAAAGAGGGTCAAAGATGGACCACGTCTATTTCTCTCGGAGACCGCGGGTTGCACGTTCCTGAACTTGGTGGGTGGGTGCCCCTTGACCGAACGGAAGACCGAGTTTGGTATTGGTCAGTGATCAAAGGTCATCGGGTGGGTCATTCAAGTCAAAAAAGGTCAATGACACTTCATGTTTTCCTCGAGACCGAGGGTCCACGTTCCTGAAACTTGGTGGGTGGGTGCCCCTTGAACGAACGAAGACCGAGTTTGTAATTGGTCAGTGGGATCAAAGGTCATTGGGGGTCATTCAAGGTCAAAAAAGGTCAAATGGGGTAAACGTTGGTGTATGGACATGAAACTTGGAGGGTGGGGTCGATTGTCCATGCCGAAAATTTTGAAGGTCACGACAAGGTCATTAGAGGTCATTCAAGGTCAAGGGAGGTCAAAGTCTATTTTCTCGGACACCGGGGGTCACACGTTCCTGAAACTTGGTGGGTGGTTGCCCCTTGACTTTCCAAAGACCTTTAAGGTCACGACAAGGTCATCAGGGGTCATTCAAGGTCAAAGGAGGTCAAATGGGGTAAACGTTGGTGTATGGACATGACAAGGTCATTTGGGGTCATTCAAGGTCAAAGGAGGTCAAATGGGGTAAACGTTGGTGTATGGACATGAAACTTGGAGGGTGGGGTTGATTGTTGATGCCGAACATTTTGAAGGTCATGACAAGGTCATTAGGGGTCATTCAAGGTAAAATGTGGTAAACTTTGATGTATCCAGACAAAACTTGGTGGGTGGGGTTCATTGTTGATGCCAAAAATTTTAAAGGTCATGACAAGGTCATCAGGGGTCATTCAAGGTCAAAGGAACCGCGAAACCCAAGGGTCATTCAAGCCAGGTGATCGTGAAACCCAGGTGATCGCGAAAAACGGGAACCGCCTAGTTTATTTTAATATTCCTGACAGCTAGATCTGTAAAGAGGTTATATTTATCAAATGTATAATAATAATAATCAGGCGGTGGCGGCCAAGCCTCATTCATTATAGCAACTCACCAAAAATGTCAAAAGAAATTACAGCAATACGGAGTGGAAACCACAAACCAATTTGGGTGCTTTGATGTGGGTCGGTCATGGGTGTTCCCATGACCCACATACGACCTCATCCTTGTTCATTATTAATACAAAAAATCAGAAATAACCCTTCCAGTGGAGTTGATTCTTCATCTCCAACGGTTTTGGAATAAGAAAATACATGTATTCCTTGACAACATATAAAAATTTCAGAATTTTTGACAAGATTTCACTTTTACGTTAAACCAATGACAACATCTGAAATTGGGATTTCTTGGCCGCCCTCCCCTGAATAATAATAAAAAAAAAAACATGCCCTATATTAAGCAAACATAGCTCCTACAGTGGCGTAACCAGTGGGTACTCCCATCGAACGTTGGTCTGTCTATCCCACTGACACAGATTCGATCTGTGTAACCAGTGGGGGGAAAGCTGCTTCCTCCCCCAGACACAAACAATCGGGAAGGGGAGGAAAAAAATGGGCAGGAAAAAAGGGAGAAGGAAGAGAGAAAGAAAAAGAGGGAAAGAGAGAAGGGGGAAAAAGAAGAGGGAAAAAGAAAGAGGGAAGAAGAGAAAGGGAGAAGGCTGCCCCCCTCAAAAGAAAAATGTAGAACTAAAAGGCTATGGCTTAGAAAAATATAAAAATATGTAGGTTTGAAAAAAAATCAAACACACACCCCCTCTCCACTTAATGAACACCCTCCACCCTCCCCATCCCCATTTAGACTAACCACTGTCCCAGTTCTCACACCAACAACCTTAGCTATCATCATAACACCGCACGGGAACACAGCCGGTGCCCAGCATGGAAAAATCAAGAGGGATTTTACTTTCATTCAATTTTAGGTTCATGCTACAATTAGGCAACATCTGCTCAGCTGCTCTAGGGATTTTTCATCACTTCCAATCATTGCATTTTGCCAACCGGTATCGCCCCCCCAAAAAAGTACTCACCTAATTTCACCTATGGTCACCTTCAAAACTGCACAAGTCAGCATATTATGATAAATACATACAATATTTGTGTTGCTTTGACGTGAGAACATGTTGCCTTTCCAGGGAAAGTTTATGAAAATGCACCCCGTCATGGGACTTGGTATTTATTAATACCACAAAGGTAAGAATTAAGACCCTAAAATTTTCAAGTTTCTCTTATAAATTTAAAAATAAACGGCTGCAATATTTCTTTATGATCTTGTCCCAAACCATGCAAACTTCGAAAATTTACAAGCAGAGTCTCGATCAGTCATGGCAAGAAAAATATGCATGTATCTTTCAATTTAAAATCCTCCCCCATTTGAAATCAACTTAATTATTATGTAAATAGGCATTTCAAGTTCAAATTCAGTTTCACGGTTGAGATATTCTCTCATTTTCAAACGGTAAACACTTCACACAAACTTGAAGTTGTTCAGTAGTTTGTTAAGTGAGTAGACCTCCAGTTCACGCAATGGTATTGATTTCTGTTAACCATAAATGGTTGTCCCATAGACTTACGTGTGTGCAAGTGGGTTTTGACCATTTTTCGCTATATGGCCGCCATTTTGTTATTTGAGCTTTGTTTTGAACGCCGTTTTCACCAAGTTATAACAAGATATTGTAGTTAATAAATATCTTCAAAAAATTGTGATATGTCCACCCACTTTAGAGAGATTTGCAGATATAAAAGTACAAACCTTTTTTTGGACCACACTGTACATGCACACTTCAAGTGTTGCATGTACATGATGTACATGCACTTAAAAAATCACAAAATGACATTTTTTTTGATGCATCATACCTTGACCCAGGGGCAGTGCCTGGGTAAAAATAAAAAAGGGGTAAAACATTACACGATTTAAACTCTTATAGGTAAAAAAGACCTAATTGTTTGCAATTTATTGCTTAAAACCTGTTTTTCCTGAATTTTGAAAATCTCAGGGGATGGCAGCCACCCCCATCTAACCAGGGATTGTCTACTTGTCAGACCTGTTGAAAAGGATACTGTTTTTTGCCTGTTTATCATCACTTTTTCTAGATTTTTTCGGTATACTTTGGTTTGTCATTCACATGAACATCAGTACTATTGGTCGAAGTATCAGTTCCGTAACACTATCTTTTTAAGTATTGAAATAATCCACCATACACTGTAATGAGCTGATTCTTGTCCTCAAAGAGAGATTTGTATGGACCTTTGTTACATTCTCCTCCAATTATTGCTGTTGCGGTGAGTAATCCTCTAGCGGTGTCTCTTCGAAGCTTTTGTTGACGGCAGTGCATGACGTCTGAGTAGTAAGTTCTGATTTCAGAGACATTGTCGTTAGCCAGGATGTTATTGATAGAGGTTAGTGTTTTCCTAGTTCTGCTAAGCATAACTTCACATATGTCTTTTACATGTTGTCATTAACGATGTATGTGAAGTTATGCAAAACCATTTGCTTTTCCTTTTCCCTGTTACCAGCATGAGCAGGCCATTTCAAAGAGCCAACTTTGCACACTGCAGACGAACAAAATATCAAAAAGCAATTCAGAATCGAGTGATATGGTCTTAGCTAATAAATTCCTTTTGAAATCGTTAATCCTCAAAAGTTTGTTCTAAAAACAGAAAAAAGAAATCCATCATTTCCTGAGACACACCCTTTCCATACAGGACTCGTTTGCAACCGCCTGAACCACGAGGTGACCTTTGATCCGGAAGGTCACTTACCGGTACCCTGGACTAGCTGAAATCCCTCAGCCTCTATATACGCACGGCCGTGACACTGTGATGCTATTCACTTGAGCCGTCCATGTGTGTTAGTTGCGAACGAGGGCCAGGGACTCAGGCTAGCCTGGACCACCTAAGGTGCTAACTGGAGAAAACGGAGAAAATAATCCCTTGTGTTAAACAAACGAACTGTATGGTGACCAGGTGACGTATGCATGACAACTGGCTACCTTGTCAATTATGGATTCATCATGCATGGAGGTGCCAGAAGTGATTGTTAGTAGCAATTTCTTCAAAATTTTTAATTCTATTCTTTTAAGTTTTTTTCACAATGTCATCGCAAAGTAAATTAGGATCTAAAGTGTGTTTGATTATAAAAACAGGGATAGATCGTTACATTTGGAGGGATTTTGAGACGACAAAGTGAGGTAGGTAACAGGAAAAGCTTAAAACATATGGTTTTGCATATGTGAAGTATGCTTAGCGAACTAATGTTCTCCCTGAAGTAGTTTAAAAGTTAACATTCCCGAATACCAAAAGGATTGCGATGTGACCTACATTGAAATCTATATCTCATGAGATAATTGCTTCGTGGATTTATTTTATAATCAAACTCTTTACACAATTTAATGTTTTAATTATTTATAACTTTGGATATTATCTATCCCCCCGACTATCGAGTGGCAGCGCGTATCCTTTGCGTCCAATCTGTTGTTTTGTTACTTAGCAACTCAATCTCCTCAATGCAAGTACCCGCGCATGCACAGCGCTATTATGTAATATTCTTGTGCGCGCATGACAGCCCTGTCGCCGCGTTGGTTGATGTCCGCATACATGCGTACAGCCTTACAGCAAGCATTTGTTTTGAATACTGATTAATTGTAAGCATATTAATGCCATTCTGGAAAAAAAAAAAAACAAGGATCTTCATTGAGACTTGGATTACAAGCAGATGTTCTATGACGATTGACCGGCTCTTGACGTTAAATGCGGCGTGGGCGATTGAACTGGGCGGATGAGACATTAAATTTTATGTGAATCATAATAATCGTCGGGTGCATTAATTTGGTGTATGCGTATATGGAAGTGTATATCACACTGAATCTTCGCGATGTTAATCGTGTAACGAACAGCCCGAGTTTAAAGATTATAATGGAACCAAAGGCCCTGTTTAGAATTGCCGTGTGAAAAGCTGCAAAACCCATACCCACAATGCTGTGTACTGTGCTGCGGAGATTTACTCATTTTTTTTTCAGTTCAGTTTATTCAGATAAATTGTACGTGACGAAATGTATATACAGTATATAGATAATGCATAACGTATCAATTGTAGATTGTACTAAGATGAACAGGTGAGGGATATGAAATGCTAGGACCAGTAATGGACAACCCGATAGGGCTTATGGTTATTGCTGGCCCTGGAAAACATACAAGTAAACTAATATCAATAATTAAATAATGATCAGTAAGGGATAATATGAATATTCCATAGGTAAAATATACATAACAAAAAAACAGAGAAAACAAACAAAAACAAACAATATATCAGCTAAACAAACACTTAACGGGGAATTAAGGGAAACGGGGTTGGTCAAGACTCGAAGGTCTGACTTTCAACAGTCTTGTGAGGTATGTAATAATTCCTTCATAATGGAGACGCAGAGAATAGAAGAGGTAGAGGTGAAGAAAAGTAAGGAAACGAGATAGAAATAGGCTGAGAAAAAGAAATGGTGAGGAGAGAAATAAGGACTTGGGGAGAAATTAAAGAATTGTACTGGTTGATGAAATGTTTTTTCATTTGAGCTTTAAACGTATTTTTGTTTGTAATGTTGTGATGGATCTGAAGATCATTCCAAAATTTTGCGCCGTGATACTGACTAAAGGGGCATTGTAGAGGAAAGATTTTGGAGGGAAGGAGATGAGTAGTTTGGTCGGCTTGTCTGGTGTTATAGCTGTGGATTGTCTGTTTGGTGGTAAAGTAATTGACTGAAGTTCGGAGGTTAGTAAATGATTGTTGTGTAGTTCAAACATGAAGAGCGCTGTTGAAGTTGGTTAAGGTGCTTTAATTTAAGTGCTTTCAGTGAGTGAAATAATGGTAAAGCGTGAGTTCTGGGGGGTGAGTTTGGGTGATGGGGTTAGTGCGAAGGCCCATTATGCGTGTGATATTTAGTTGGTGAGTCGTGAATGAAATGATAGTTGGAGGCCAGATGATGTTACAGTAGCTAAGGGATGGGAGAACTAGTGTGTTTTTAAGGTGTAGTCTGGAAGGTTGGTGTTTTCAACTGTAGATGGTACCAATTGCGTGAGACGTACGCTTGGTAGTTAGTGACAGAGAGTGATATGTCCGTTCCATGTTAGTTGTCGTCGATTGTGATGCCGAGAAATTTGGTTGAGTGGACCTGGGAGATTGTCTGGTATCTAGTGTAAGGTTTGATTGTGATTAGGTCCCATCTGTTTGTAGGAAAGAAAAGCATGTAGGTGTTTAGTTTTTAAAACAGTGAGAGAAAGTTTGTTAGCCCGAAATTAAACCAGTCAGTGATTTTGTGAGTTCATGATCATGTTGTTAAAAAGGCATCATTGTTAGGGATTTGGAGAAAAACAAAATGTTGTTGTAATTTGACAAATAAGATTAGTTTAGTGTGTTGGAGATGTTGGTTGATGTCATTCATGTAAATTATGAGGACAAAAGGTAAGGGTCCAAGGATTGAGCCGTGCGGGACTCCAACTGTGATAGGTTTGATGGATGATGCGGTGGAATGGTGTGGAATGTACATAGAGTGATTGTGAGCGGTTAGTAGGTAACTCCTGAACACTCCAAGGCTACTCAATGGACCCCGTAATGATAAAGCTTGTGAAGAAGAATATTGTGGTCAATGGTGTCGAAGCTTGGAGAGATCCAGGAATAACCCATGGGTGGAGTTTATCTTTTTAGTGAAGGTGAGGTTGGATGTTAGTCAAGGAGTGCATGTAAGTTGAGCCGTTTGGGCCTAAAACCGGATTGTTCATCGACAAGAAGATGTGGTTGTTGAAGAAGTAGACAGACGTGTGTACATGCTTTTTCAAGTAGTTTTGAAAAGATGGAAGAACAGAATGGGCCTGTTAATTGATGTTATGTTGCTCTTTGTTGTTTGGTAAATAGGAATGACTGGCTGATTTGAGGTGTCTGGGGAATGTTCGGTTGAGAATGATGGTTAAAAATATGGCATCAGAGCCAAAATGGAGTATTATAATATGATTTGTTAGCCAGTCCCCGGATCTATCTTGTCGGTACCCGCATTTTAACAGGTTTTAACAGGTGGCGAGGGCGACGTTGTGCATCTTCATCAACAGTAACTGGATTAGGAAAATTGAGGGGAATGGTTTTTGGAAGGTTGTTGTAAATGGCGTTATTGGAAGGGGAATTTGTTAGCTAAGTTTCTTGCCAGGTTTGTGAAGTGGTCGTTGAATGCGTTAGCTATGTCAAGCGGGTCAGTTATTTATTATTTATGAATGATATGGTCAGGGATTGGTTAGTGGATACCTTCCTGCCTAGAATGTTGTGTGAGGAATGTCCATTGGTTTTGGGGAGATAATTTTTGAGTTCTGAATTTGTTCTGTGTTGTGTTTTTTTTCTTGGCATACGAATAATGAGAGTAATTAGTTTTGTCTTGCTTTTATTGTTGTGTGGTTGCTGGTGTGTTTTTTCTTCAGGTATGTTGGTAGAGGCCGTGTGTGCTTGATGACTTGGAAATTGTGTTGTCATCCGGGGCTGCTTATGGTTACGCTTTTTTAGGGTCTTTTTTGAAGGGGAATGATTCGTCTTGGTAATGTTTCGTATAAGTGGTAATGAAGTTGCCGTACGCTATGTTAGGGTCATTTTCTGTGAGTATCGTTCCCATGATTCAGTGTGGAGTCTACGGTAAATGTGCGAATGGTGTGATCTCTGTAGTCACGTAGTGATGGTTGTTTTTGTGGCAGGCTTATGCTTAAGAGATGTATGTAATGAGGGAATATTGCGGATAGTGATCGGTAGTATCGGTGACAAATATCCCTGGTGTGGAGTACTGTGTCGTGGAGTTGGTGATAAGGTTAGAAAGGAGCGTGGCTGAGTTGTGCTCCTTCTGGTAGGTCTGTTAATTTTAGGGATAGAAGAGTTTGCAAGTGATGTGTTAATAAGTCATAATGTGTGGATGAGTGGATTAATTGCGAAGATTGACATTAAAGTACACCGACAATATAGACATCACGGTTGGTTTTATTTCCCAGTGAGGAAGCTGCTCGAAGATATTGTTAATTTTGGATTGTGTGTTCATGCAGTATGTAAATAACTCTGACAGTTTGTGTTTGGGTCTATTGTTGGTGTTAATGGTGAGTTCACAATGAAAAGTGAGTCAAATTCTGGTCCTGGGTTGTGTCGATTGATTTTGTTGAGAGGTGATTTTTTATGTCTAAAGACAAACTCCCCTTCCTCTGCGTGTCAGTGATTGCTCTGGACTGTTACGTATAGACATTAAAGTGAGGATGGTGAATTGGTGTTGTCATGTCAGTAAAGCCATGTTTCCGAAAAAGCTAAGACAGAGGAAGAGTGGTTGAGGTGATTAGGTAGTTAGTGATTCTTCATATGATTTTGTGATATACCGGCAGTTAAATGGAATATGGAAAATGAGTCGTTGCTTTGATGGTTAATTAGTGTGTTAAAAACTGTCCGTCAGTGCGATAGTGGGAGTCAGAACAAGAGTTGTTTGTGGGGTGGTGAAGGATGGGTGGGTCGCCTGTTTGAGATGATATATGTGGTCTGTGAGTAACGGGTGATGCAAAGGGAAATTAAGTTTGATTATGTTTAATTTAGTTGTTGGTGAAAAAATTCAATAGTGCTGCGCGGAAAGTCTTGTCGTGACGCTGGTGGTAATGGCAGTCAGTTCGTATAGGCCTATAGCAGGCATGGCAACTGAAAAGATAAGTGCAAGGAAAAGTAATAGCGAGGGGGGTTATATGGAGAGAGAGACAGATGGAGGAGAAAAAAAGAGAGAATAGAGAGAATAGAAGTGAGAGTGTGAGAGAGAAGGGAGGAATTGAGGAAGGTACCAGCTACCTTGGTGAGGTAGGCTTGAAAGGTGAGGGAGAAAGTTAGAAAGAGCGAATGAGAAAGCGGGTAGAGAAAAGTGAAACAAATAACTGTAGACAAGATGTGTTGAAAAGTCAGACAAGAGAAAGCAAAAAAAGGCAAGCACAGAGTAAAACAAACACGGGGCTAAGAGACGACCAAATTGCTAGTTTTTGTACGCTAAAATTAAGTCGAAGCAGTTGTAATTGTAGAGAAAAAAAAACAATTGGGTTGCTTTCACACAAGGTAATTACAGAAAACAAAAAACACTAAGATAACAAATGCGACACATACAAGACAAACAACCAAATAGCTAATGTATTAAATATATCACAGATTTATAGGGAAATTGCACGCAATAAAAGATTAAGTCAGGAAACTATACTAATTGGAAAGAAAAATACCAAAACTCCAATGCCAAACGACCAGTTTCTTATATTTGAACTCCATGGATCCATCAGCGTTGTTGTCATGAATTTGTGCTCCGTTCTGCTTTCATCCCAAACTCCATGATTAGGGCTTTTGCGTATGAGTTCTGTTCCTCATTAATTATGGTAGCCTGCAACCACTCTCAAATGCTATTGGATATTATGAAAAGAAATATGAAAAAATATTAATTTTGAGGAAAATTATAACGGAATGTCTTATATGTAGAATAATAACAGAAAAGATTAAATTTAACATGTTTTGTAAATGTATTTGGATATATGCGAGAGGAAAAATAGTTGATTTGGAAAGGAAATGATGGTTTATAATGGCAATGAAGTCTATAATAGTTTAATAGAGAATTGAAAAGATACAATGCACCATGTTAATAAAGAATGTCGTTCCTATTCATACATACCGAAAAGAAAGTCGCCGTTAATGGTGATTGCATTATGCTTGGTGTCTCTCTGAAGTAAAAGAAAGTCACTGTTAATGGTGATTGCATTGCATTATGGTTGGTGTCTCTGTCACCGTTAATGGTGATGAATTATGGTGGTGTCTCTCTGAAAGTAATAAGCAAGTCACTGTTAATGGTGATTACATTATTGGTTGGTGGGTCTCTCTGAAGTAAAAGAAAGTCACTGTTAATGGTGATTGCATTATGCTTGGTGTCTCTCTGAAGTAAAAGAACGTACCGTTCATGGGATTGCTTATTGTTGCTGTCTTCTGAAGTAAAACGAGTTGGTGGCTCTGTCACGTTAATGGTGATGCCTTATGGTTGGTGTCTCTCGAAGTAAAAGAAAGTCACTGTTAATGGTGCTTGCATGTGGTTGGTGTATCTCTGAAGTAAAAGAAAGTCACTGTTAATGGTGATTGCATTATGCTTGGTGTCTCTCTGAAGTAAAAGAAAGTCACTGTTAATGGTGATTGCATTATGCTTGGTGTCTCTCTGAAGTAAAACGAAGTCACCGTTATGGTGATTGCATTATGGTGGTGTCTTGTCACCGTTACTGGTTGTTGCGTTATGGTTGGTGTCTCTCTAAGTAAAGAAAGTCACCGTTAATGGTGGATTGCTTATTGTTGCCTGTTCTGGAAGTTAAAACGAAGTCACCGTAATGGGGATTGCATTATGGTTGGTGTCTCTGTCACCGTTAATGGTGATTGCATTATCGGTTCTTGTCGGACTTGAAGTAAAAACATCACCGTTAATGGTGATTGCATTATGCTTGGTGTCTCTCTGAAGTAAAAGAAAGTCACCGTTAATGGTGATTGCATTATGCTTGGTGTCTCTCTGAAGTAAAAGAAAGTCACCGTTAATGGTTCGATTGCATTAGGGTTTGCTGTCTCTCTGAAGTAAAAGAGTTATAATGGCAATGGAAGTTAGATAATAGTTTAATAGAATTGAAAATATAATGCACAATGTTATAAGGATGTAGTTCCTATTATACATACCGAAAAGAAAGTCGCCGTTAATGGTGATTGCATTATGCTTGGTGTCTCTCTGAAGTAAAAGAAAGTCACTGTTAATGGTGATTGCATTATGCTTGGTGTCTCTCTGAAGTAAAAGAAAGTCACTGTTAATGGTGATTGCATTATGGTTGGTGTCTCTGTCACCGTTAATGGTGATGCATTATGGTTTGTGTCTATATGAAGTAAAAGAAGTCACCGTTAATGGTTGATGCATTAGGTTGGGTCTCTGTCACCGTTAATGGTGATTGCATTATGCTTGGTGTCTCTCTGAAGTAAAAGAAAGTCACCGTTAATGGTTGATTTGCTTATTGTTGCGTCTCTCTGAAGTAAAACGAACCAGTCACCGTTAAGGGTTGATTGCATTATGGTTGGGGTCTTGCTCACCGTTAATGGTGATTGCATTCTGGGTGCTGTCTCTCTGAAGTAAAAAAAGTAACCGTTAATGGTGATTGCATTATGCTTGGTGTCTCTCTGAAGTAAAAGAAAGTAACGTAATGGTGATGCATTATATGGTTGGTGTCTCTCTGAAAGTAAAAGAAGTCACGTTACTGGTGCTTGCCGTATGGTTGCTGTCTTAGAAGTAAAAGACGTTCTATGGCATGAAGTCTATAATAGTTAATATTAGAAATTGAAAATATAAATGAACATGTTAATAAGAATGTAGTCCTATTCATACATACCAAAAAGAAAGTCGCCGTTAATGGTGATTGCATTATGCTTGGTGTCTCTCTGAAGTAAAAGAAAGTCACTGTTAATGGTGATTGCATTGCATTATGGTTGATGTCTCTCTGAATGTAAAGAATATTGCACTGGTAATGGTTGATTGCATTATGGTTGGGGTCTCTGTCACCGTTAATGGTGATGATTATGGTTGGTGTCTCTTGAAGAGTACAAGAAATTAACGTTAATGGTGATTGCAGTATGGTTGGTGTCTCTTGAAGTAAAAGAAAGTCACCGTTAATGGTGATTGCTTTATTGTTGTGTCTCTCTGCAGTAAAACGAAGTTCACCGTTGAATGGTTTGATTGAATTATGGTTGGTTGTGGTCGCTCTGTAAACGTTAATGCGTGATTGCATTATGGTTGGTGTCTTCTGAAGTAAAGCAAAGCCGTTAATGGTGATTGCATTATGCTTGGTGTCTCTCTGAAGTAAAAGAAAGTCACTGTTAATGGTGATTGCATTATGGTTGGTGTCTCTCTGACGTTAAAAGAAACGTCACGTTATGGGTGATGCATTATGGTTGCTGTCTCTCGAAGTAAAGGAAAGTCAATGTTAGTGGCGATTCGCATTATGGTGGGTCTCTCTGAAGTTTGTGATTTCATTTGTAGTCTTGAGACAGAGATATGGAGATGTGTAATGTTCAACTGCTTGTTGATTGGGTGGTGTTAAGGCGATAATATCGTCTCCATGTATGCGGCACAATTTAGAAAGTTCTGAGATTAGTTAGAATATAGCAGGGGATGCCTTCTAGTAGCCCACATTGACGTTCGGTTGCATTTAGTTATTGGCCAAAGCCCACTGGCGATTGTTGGTATTGGCATTTCAAAGTAAAACTTGTACTGGTTCATTCTTTGGAACCAGGTCAAAATCTCCTACAAATACAATTGATAACTACATCTACAATCTTGGAAAAACTTGTTGGACACCCTTGTGGTAGGTTTTGAAAAACAATTCTGTTCTCCCCAAAACAATGTTGTTCATGGTCAGGTCGTCAGCAAGCCTTGGCACACACCCCAACATTGAGATAAATTGTGGGGGTGGGGAAGGGGAAGGGTCGAATGGAAGGATCAGGTTTGCAATTGAACATGGACTTTTGGGTTAGGGACTACAATGTGATGACGGCGAGCATTTCATACAGGGTGAGTAAAAAAAAAACTGACCCGATTGTGTCTTGGGGGTGGGGGGGGGGTCGCATTTTGAATTTCCAAGTAACATATATCTAAACACAGGTGATATCAACTGAAGCTTAGTTCATTATCTTTAATTGCTGCAAAGATCCTACATCGGTTAGGTATAGACTCGGTTGGAAGTCGTTTGAATCCAGCAGTTGGTTTTCTGCACTGTCCAAGGAATCACATTGCTAGTCGGGCGCCGTGATGCATTCAAATGGAAATCCGGGTAGGCTGAAAACCGGACTATTTTGAAATGCAAACGACTGTAGCTCGAACTATACTGATCGATTGGAATTACTTTGCAGCAAATTAAAGATAATGAAATAGGCTTTCGATTGTATAATACAATATATATGTTATTTAAAAATCAAAATTGGCGGACACAATACGGTTCAAGTTTTTTTTACTCAACCCTGAATGTGTACAATTTTGTTAAGTGTTCCAACTAATTTTTTCCAAGATTGTAGATCTTTGATTTGATTTTATATGTTGTCGGTCGTCTTCCTAATGATTGGAAAAAAATACTTATAGTGTTAGATATGGAGAATGTACGGTACATTTTTGTTAAGTCACGTGTTTGTATTTGATTCCGAAGTTCTCGTTTGGTTTAATATCTGGTAACTGCTTTGCTCAATATTTTACCTCTGTTACCATTCTATTTTAACTGCTATCGTTATATAAGACAACAGAGGTTGGTTCAAAATAAATGTAATGCTCGGGTTTTGAATAAAGAAAGAATTATAATTTAGCCAGCTGTTACTTCTATTTGAACTGCTATCTTTATAAGAACAACAGTGTGTGGATTCAAAATAAAGTAATGCTCGGGTTGAATAAAGAATAGAAATATATTATAGCCCGTGTTAATTCTATTGAACTGCTATCTGTTATAAGAACAACAGATGTTTGGTTCAAAATAAATGTAATGCTCGGGTTTGAATAAAGAATTAATGTTATAGCCCGTGTTTTAAACTTTCTATTTGAAAACTGCTATCTGTTATAAGGAACAACAGATGTTTGTTCAAAATAAATGTAATGCTCGGGTTTGAATTAAAGAATAAATTATGCCAGTGTGAACATTCTATGTGAACTGCTATCTGTTATCGAACGAACATGAGTTGGTTCAAAATAAATGTAGATGACTCGGGTTGAATAAAGAATATAATTATAGCCCACATTACAATTTGAACCCAAAAGGTTCATAGGTCATTCTAGAGGTCAATTTGTGTAGGAATATGCCCCTATGAACCACCAAATTTGGTCAAAAGGACTGCTGACCTGAGCCACAGAACAAATCTGAGATAAACGGTCACACACAGATATGTCAAAGGTCATACACAGGGTGATGAACTAGTATTACTAAGCTGTTTATTGCTTTTATCGTATGGACTAATTTAATATTATTTGACTTTAAACAGAATGCTTTTTTCTGGTGGGCCTATCTTAAATTAGGTCAACCAACCATTGCACATGGGTTGAATCCATGGGTTCCTACTGTTACCTATATGGAGACTGTCATTGAAAAGCACTGACACACATATTCACATGGCCTGTGCTGTGATTGTCTCAATAAAAGTAAATTATATGAGTGAAACTTAAACACTATCACTAGTATCAATGATTTGCCAACTCAGCAAATAAAAAACAATAATCAAAAAATCAAGTTTTGCATGTCTGTAACAAGTATAGCTATCCAACATACCCTGAAAGTTATAATGCTGAATCCACTAATAAAGACCAAAGTTGGGGCTATTTAGTTAATTACGGTCCATACGGACCTTCTACAACACATATAATTGCAGGGATTCATATCTTTGAACAGTGTGTGTTGTTTTTCATTTTTTGGCATTTTGCAGTGGGAAATATTTTTTTTTCAAAATTTTCACTATCATTGTTAATGTGTTTTGAGTTATTGTCCCCCAAAATCAAAATTGCCTTGTGGCATGTCATGCCGTATGCAGGATTTAATTTTGGAGGGGTGCGGGGGAGGGACTTCCGAAAAAGTGGACCCTTTTGTGAAAAAGTGGACCTTTTGGTACAAGTGGACCTAAAACACCTTAAAAAATTGGGGGTCCTTTTTGACTTTGAATATTTTATCACCAAAAGATGGACTTTTTTGTCATATTTCTCTAAATTTTTGACCTTTTAATCAAAAAAAAATCATTCAAAAAGTGTACCTTTACCCGTTGTGCGATTTTTTTTTGGGGGGGGGTGCGACTTGCACCCCCACACACCCCCTGCGTATGGGCATGGCATGTTTGTGTAATGTTGACCCCCTTAAATTCAAATTGCGGTAGCAGGAGAACAAAATTAGGAGCTCAAAATTTCAGAAGATGTATTCAATAAAGTGTATGTCAAAAATGAAGGAAATATAAAGGGTAAGCTGGCCACACCTTGTTGAGTTGGCAGTTTACAGTTCACCTTATTGAAAAGAAAAAAAGTCATTATTTCATACTTTCTGCCTTTATTTCAGTACCTCTACTGAGATGTCGTGGTAAATTACCCAATCAGGCACAACCTAGAAGATGTATGAGCCAAGGATCTGGCAATCCAAATGAGGGCAAGATATGGGTCGGCGTAGGCCTAGTAGCATTAGGTGCTGCATCATTCTTTGTAAGTTCAGCTGTTTATGTAAAAAAGCATAAGGCAAAACAAAATTCCAGTAGGTAACCCCAAAACCAAAATGCAAAATGTTATATATTATTTTTGTGGGCCACCAGCATAGCTGGCAGGACCACTTAGCAAATTTGTTGTGCGTGTGAATGAATGTATGTGTGTGTGTTGTGTCACTAAAATGTTCAATTGACCTCAATTGAAAAGTTGGAATTTGAACCAAACTTTGTGTCATAGGTGCACCATGGAATCACTATGTTGCTGAGGTCAAAGGTCACATACTATAGTCAAAGGTCACATGCCAAGGTCAAAGGTCACATACTAAGGTCAAAGGTCACATGCCAAGGCCAAAGGTCATGTGAGGGAAAGTTGAAAAATAGGATAAAATGTAAAATTGAAAAGTTGAAGTTCTAACTTGAGTCATAGGTGCAACATGGGATCCCTCATTTGTTGATGAGGTAAAAGGTCATGCCAAGGTCAAAGGTCATGTGAGGTCAAGTTGTAAGATAGGCTGGATGGCCCACAGCTTATATTCTTTGAATATAGCGGGCACAAAAGCAGAGAACCGTGAAATTCTAGTTTTAATTTTTTTTGGTAGAGGATTTTCCTCAGAAATGGCCTGTGACCTTCAGTCTAGTTCTGATTGTCTCATTCACGTAAATTTAGTTATTTTTTTTAATGTGCTAAATATATAACATACTTTGGTTGATATGACACATTTGGGTATTTTTTTGTACTGAAGTCGTGGAGAGTTTGCACTTTTGTTAGAGGAACTGTTTTAAAAAAAAAACATTTCTCACAAATGACTCCCTCTTTGACTCGCCCCATGTAATGAGTTCTGTCAACTCAAAACCAATTACCTATTTCATGTGTCCATCATGCCAAGTATTTACTTACTAGTACCTTGGTTTAAGGGAGCAATTGATATTGATTGCTCCCAGTGGCATAATGGGGGAGGGAGCAAGGGAGGGCACTTGTCCGGCTGCCATCTTGGGGGTAATTGACCAATTCATTTCCCCCCGAGCGATTCTATACGACGTCAAAATTTTCACATACTTGGTTCACATTTCAACATGAGAAGTCTTTTGAAAGTCTGTTTGAAGACACACATTCAACTTGATTATGACCAAATTAGTGATATTAGTGCACATTTTTGCTGCGTTCTGCACATAATTGTTCCAGGAATTAGAGGGCACCATTCTGCATCATTTCCCCGTGGGTATCATCCCTCGCTATGCCACTGATTGCTTTCAAAGGGTTTGAGATACTGTTAATACTATCACTTTCAATGTCAAGTGCCCGAGCTAGTTAAGTTTAGATCAATAATTTGAAATATGCCCAGAAAATGAGTAATGAACTGGTTTAAAGAAAGATCTATTGTACTTCTAGGCTTGGAAGTCCAATGAAAATATGAAAATAAAACCAAGAGCAAAACAGGAAGAAGCAGGAACAACATCAGAAGGGGCTGGTCAAGCAGAGGCAACAGCAGCAGGTACTGATGAGCCAGACTCAGGTAAGTTTGTCAGGTGGGGGTGGGGTGGGGTGGGGGTATTTAACATACTAAAGATAACAGGGATAATTTACTCCAGTTGGTCATTTTTCATGAGAAATCTGTATAGACATGGGTTATTTTTTCATGAGAAATCCTTA
>JAMKCH010001481.1:0-123957 GCA_023653785.1 Ophioderma brevispina
TTACAGACATGCAAAAATCTGATTTTTGATGATTTTTTTAGATTTTATGATTTAGCAAATCACTGATAGCGCCTTTAAGAGATTCTACTCAAGAAATCCCTAGAGGACAAATTGCCTGGCAACTGTTAAGAAGATTGCCAGAAGACAATCTGCAGTCTCATCTTAGCTATGATAAAGACAGCAGCTGTTGTCGAAATGTTCTCAATAACTGACATTTTTAGGGATCAGAAATAATTACATAATATTGAATGGATTTGAGGATGATGTAATAATATATTGCTATAGTGAGTGCAATATTATTTGTATAAACTAAAACGCCATCCAGTATTATTATTTTATACACCTGGCACAAAAAGTATCTTGGCATGTTTTTCGATCAGTATTGTGCCAAAGTCAGACCATTTTGAAAGTTTTTGAAATATACATTTTGTTGCTTATGGCTTGCTCTTTTATTTAATACCTGGCTTGTAAAAAAGCGTGCAGAAATGGCTGAGATAGAACACCCGAAATATGCAAACCCCCAAAACCAAAAGTTGCAGTTTTTTAATTTTTCAATGGGCATTGCAGTGTACTGGGACACGAACACACGGACCACAATCAATATTGCAAGTAGGCTTTCTCGCTCATTAAGTCGGAAACACTCTTTGTGTAAAATCAATACACACGTATTATTGCAATGTATCACACAGTGACCATTGAAAAATCCAAAGACTGCAACTTTTGGTTTGGGGGTGTGCGTCTTTCGGGCACTCTATCTCAGCTATTTTTGCACGCTTTTTTACAAGCGAGGTGTTAAATGAAAGAGCAAGCCATTAGCAACAAAATGTATATTTTTTTCAAAATGGCCTGACTTTGGCACAATACTGATCGAAAAACATGCCAAGATACTTTTTGTGCCAGGTATATATTATGAAGCTGACTTTACTTGCATTGAATTGTAAAAAAATTGTTTTTTAGTTTTTTTGGGACAGTCTTCTAAACCATAAACTCAGAAGAGGGTTTTCATGAAATTACCTTTAAATGGGCTGTCAACCCTTTACTTGGCCTCTTAAACTCTTTAAAATGTTGCAGAATCATGTGGTTTTCAACCCAAGTTAGTGGTTTTTAAAATGACTCCCCAATTTTCAAGAGAGCAAGAGTTAAATATAGCAACCCAAATGATTGAAACCAATTGGTCCAAAGTGATTGTAGGTCTGTATTCATTCAAAAGGTCAACACAAAATCCACTGGCCCTCAGGCTAAGTATATTTGGATTCAATAATATGTATTTTACATGCGGATGTTTAATATTGTTTTAAGGTGCTTTTTGTGATTCCAGCACCTTCTTTTTGTGTCGCCTGCCCTAAGGCAGGAAGACACATAGGGATCACTTTGTCCACTGTTGTTGTCTGTTGTTGCTGTTGATGATGATGATGATGTCTGTTGTGAAAAAGGGTTAACATTTGCATGTAATATATACATACTTTGATGGATTTAAACCAACTTGGGTCACAGGTGCAACATGGCATCCCCCACTTGTTGATGAGGTCAAAGGTCACATGCCAAGGTCAAAGGTCATGTGAGGTCAAGTTGTAAAATAGGCTGAAAATGTAAAATTGACCTCATTTGAAAAGTTGAAGTTCAATTGGAACCAAACTTGAATCATAGGTGCAACATGGGACCCGTAATTTGTTGATGAGGTCAAAGGTCACTTACCAAGGTCAAAGGTTATGTGAGGTCATGTTGTAAAATAGGCTGAAAATGTAAAATTGACCTCATTTGAAAAGTTGAAGTTCAATTGGAACCAAACTTGAATCATAGCTGCAACATGGGATCCCTCATTTGATGATGAGGTCAAAGGTCACATATCAAGGTCAAAGGTCATGTTAGGCCTATCATTCACTAACCGCGACGGCAGGCGACACAAGCGGTCCGAGGACCGATGTATTTTTTGTTAAAAATTTCAAACCCAAGGGATTTGGTCACAGAACGTGCAAAAAATAGGGGTCTTTGGGTGAGAGAAACCCAAATTGCCCACAAATGGGGGTTATTTGGATAACAATTTAAATTGTCCAAAAATGGATGTTTGGGTGTAAATTTAGTAAAATTTTCGAAAAAGTAGAGGTTTTGGGCCTATGGGGTGAAATTGTCCCCAAAAATTTGGGTCTTCGGGTGACAATTGTAAAATCCCCCCCCCCCCCCCCACATAGGGTCTTTAGTATTGACAATGATGCTGAAAATCGAGATCTTACAGCATTGCATCACCCCCAAAATGGGAGTGGCCACCAACCCCTGACCAAAATCTCAACTAGTTTAGGTAAGTCAGGGTTACGAGGCTATGGAACACAAAATGCGTCTTTAACATTCATGTCCAATTTTGGTAAATTTGCCAAGTTATTGAAAACCCAATGTTTCAATGCACATCTTTAAGATTGTGTCAAAAGTACTTAAGTAATGATGCTTTCTCATTTAAAAAGAGGATGCTGGGACTACATTCTGTGTGGGGTCACATAATCTCCTCAACATGGGATAGCTCTGACACATCTCTGACTTTAAACCCTTTAAAATCTGATTAGGCAAGTTTGGATAAGTTTGCATTCCTCTGAATAAAACTGTTCACACTTTGGGGTGAAAACTTGAACTTTTTTTTTTTTTTTTTTTTTTTTAAAACCCCCCCCCCCCCCACATAGGGTCTTTAGTATTGACAATGATGCTGAAAATCGAGATCTTACAGCATTGCATCACCCCCAAAATGGGAGTGGCCACCAACCCCTGACCAAAATCTCAACTAGTTTAGGTAAGTCAGGGTTACGAGGCTATGGAACACAAAATGCGTCTTTAACATTCATGTCCAATTTTGGTAAATTTGCCAAGTTATTGAAAACCCAATGTTTCAATGCACATCTTTAATGAGGATGCTGGGACTACATTCTGTGTGGGGTCACATAATCTCCTCAACATGGGATAGCTCTGACACATCTCTGACTTTAAACCCTTTAAAATCTGATTAGGCAAGTTTGGATAAGTTTGCATTCCTCTGAATAAAACTGTTCACACTTTGGGGTGAAAACTTGAACTTTATTTTAATCCATCCAGCTGTCACACTCAAAAAGTCAACTTGCCCGTATTTAAGCAGGCGTAGGAAAACAATCTGAATGTAATGCGAGTAAAAGGCGTTAACCCAATCACAATGTGAGGATGGGGGAAATGAAGTGGCATTACCTAAACGACAATGCCAACAGCCCGAGGACTGGCAACTTCCCCCTGCTAACTCAAAAGATCTAGAAGGATTTGTTTGCATAAATGTGCAGGATATCAGACCGTAATGATGATTTCTTTAATGTTTGATCGATCGTGACAGTTGACGGTGTTTGTTGAACATTGATATTTATTTGTTTTTGTATTGTGTAGCCTTGAGGTTAATGAGTGGCATACTTCTGATTTCAGTGGGCGTTTGTGTGCGACCCACTTAGACGGTATAAGTGCAGCAATGAGATGAGGCTCAGTTTCAACTTGTCAAGATGTACAGGGTTCATTTACAAGGCATAAAAAGAAAGAACACTCTTCAACAATGTGCTATAGTTTAAATTTATTAAATCCTTCCTGGAGCTGGTAAAAAACATGTGCTTGGCCAGATTACTATCATGGCACTCTAACCAATTGAGCTACCAAGCTGGGGTTGGTAGAAGAGTGATAGATTAAATCTTTAGATATTAGTCTGAGAGGTGTCCATCACTTTCCTAGCGGAAGGCATCAGAGCGGTATATTTATGTATACACAGCTTATAAAGATTTGAAATTTTAAATACTTAGTTCTCCAGGTAGATAAGGATGAATTGTATTTAAAGGGCATGGTCCGATCGCTAAGCTACTATTTTTCTCATTTACCCTGTGAAAAGGGTGTTTGGTTTGGAAGTTATAAGCGAAAATGTGTCCATTTTGGTCGACCAATTTTAATTTTACAAAGTACTCTATGGGGCTTACAAAATCATGTTTTTAGCTCTCACATCAAAATGGATATTGGTGCGAAATTTTACAGATGTGGTTTTTGGGGTAAAGGATTATCAAGATGAAAACTTCATATCCTTAAATCGGGCACACGGAAGTGGTGCTTACAAGTAATAACTATGCACTGTGTCATCATTATTTGTGCATATTAATGAGCTCATTTGCATTATTTAGTTTTGCAGTATTTATTGGTTGTATGGCTGAAAATGATGCAACACCTACTGAAGCATGGTTTATTGCAGCATTGGGAGAAGCTGATAGTTGGCAAACTTTTTGGATGGTAGAATGAAACCAAATAAATTGGCCTTCAAAAAGATTAGAACAAAGCTAAACACAGCACAAGTTAGTGAGATCGCAACCCACAATACGTCACGGTTGACCTGTGTATGACCTTTAGCTAGAAGAAAAAGGCCCAGGACAGTTGGCCGCATTTTCAAGTCCAAAAAATGTGACTCAATAGAAACTTATCACTATCGTCTATTCACCGGTATCAACCATAAAAAATGTTGTGCAGATAAATTCTGTCTGCTAAATAGAAACACATATTATGGTCCTGTGTGGGGTACAATTTCACCCATATGTGGTCTCATATTGGGTCACTTTATGGATACTTTTAATGGATATACTTGAACCACGTATATAAAAATGGACATAGCAAAGGTTTCATCATGCATCAATTTACTCTTGATTTTTCCCAATGCAGGAAGAGCCTCTTTTATGCGAGTTATCAGATCAAGTTCAATTACTGAACAACTGCATGCATGACAACACAGACGTTAAGGTATGTAGAAATCCGTAATCACAACTTGTCTCAAATAGTTAAAAGGTATGCTATCTCATCTTTAGCGTCTTTCCCCTCAACCTCGCTCCCTCATCAATCAGGAGATTTGTAAATCACTGGAAACTTTATATTTATAGTGACTTCTTACTTGCAAGATATTTTGTGAATTCACAAAATAGTTCTTTGGGAAGTCACACACGTGACCGAACTTTATTTGCCCTCCATGACAAAATAAGCAATCTAGCGAAAGTGGAAACATTATTTTCGGTTAAGTTCCAAGAAATAACGTTTCCACTTTCGCTAGATTGGTTGTTTTGTCACGAGGGGCAAATAAAGTTTGGTCACGTGTGTGACTTGCCGAAGAATGGACCCCCAAACATTGTAAATCTCCAAAGGTGCCTGTGTTCATCCACTTTTTGCTTCAACCAAGTTTTTTTCAATAAGGTTTCATTTTCCGATGGGCCACCTTATTGCTGGGAGGACAACTGCCGATTTCTTTTGTCACAACCCACAAACCGTGAATAATGGAGGGATGGTTTCTCTTCAAATAAAGATAATTTCACTTTTCTTGCCCAGAAAGCAATGACTGATTCCCATTGGGAAACTTGGTAATGTATTTGGGTAGTGGGTGACCCCACCAATATTGAGAGCAATAAACTGAAAATGGCAGTCAAGCCTCATTCAATATAAGGCAACTCACCCAAAAGTTCAAAAGATTTACATCACTATTGGAGTGCAAACCAACAAACCAATTTGGGTGCTTTATGTGGTCGGTCATTGGTTTCCCATGACCCCATCCGAACCTCGTCCTCATCTGTTATTCATACAAAAAAAAATCAGCCCAATAACCTCTTACAGTGGAGTTGAGTCTTCAAGCTCAAGGTTGGGACTAAGAAAATAATTCCTTGCCACAGATGAAAAATCAGAGTTTTTTCACGTTTTCAAGCTCAATTGTGATTTCTCTGCCGCCCCCCCCTCCTTCCTGAGAAAAAGGGTATTTGTTTTTTTAGCCTCTGCCAGTGTATTGTGTCATACACATGGACAACAGCATTTTTTTAGTAGAACACGAGCTCAGCTGAGCTTGTTTTCTTCATGCGCGATCTTTAACACTTTATTCAAAATACAGAAGCTATATAACATATTAATAAAGCAATACCGCACATTTTTTGGGTGGCCCCCCATTTTCCAAAAATGTTGAGGAATTTTGCAGAGTTGCATTGGTACTTGGTAAAAACTATACCTGTGAATGGTAAAGCTCAAACGTGTAATATGTATTGCAAAAAGAAGGAATTTTTTAACGGCTTCTGGAAACATCTTTCCTTCAGATGAAATAGCGGGGCAATTGTCCCACTATGTTCAATGGCAATCCATTAGTTCAGTTAAGTCAAGTTAGAGGTTACTCTAGTGAGGTGGCACTATTTCTCAATGGAGAACCAGAACTTTGGCATTTCTAGCTCCGGATCTGCCTTCTAATACAAAATCACTTCTTTTATCAATACGCACTTTGAGATTACCATTCTGCAGATATATTTTAAAGACACTATCAGTGATTTGCTAAATCAGAAATCGAAAACAATTCATAAAAATCAGATTTTTGCATCTATGACAAGTGCGATATCCTAACATTCCTACAAATGATGAAGGCCATAAGCAACCTAATATAGACAAAATCTTAGATTTTAGTCAGGACTGTCCGTTCGACACTTACTACAAACCGTAATTGAATGAGATCGTATCTTGGAATATTGCCCGTTTCATTCTTTTCCTGTATTATACAGTGGGGAAAAATACTTGTGGGAATTCTACATACTTATCCTTCAATTTTAAGCTATTCTGCAAACTTCATGTTTTGACCTCTCTGATAAATCACTTATAGTGTCTTAAATAGACAATTCCCAATATTACTTGGCAAAAAATTCAAATTGCAATTGATCAGGAGCTCTTCAAAAATGTACTGTTATTGCTTTAATAAAGATATATTTTGTACCACGAATACCCCACGTTTTAAATTGATCAGTCCATCATTGTTATGTATACGTAGCACGTTGATGCGTACACGCTTTAAACCATGTGCTATCGTCCATATGACACTGCTAAGAACCATTGAAATTGCATAATAATCCTGAAGTGTTTTAAGAAATTGCCCATATCACACTGTCTTCGAAATGGGCATATTAAGTACCTAGATGTGATATTTTTTTTTTCCTGATTGGCAGAAAAAGTAAGCCTTAATTGTAGAAGGCAGTGACTGTTTGTGTCGCCTGAACGAATGTTCATGAGGCACATACTAGTCCAGATTGCTGTGTGTCCGTATGTCCGTTCGTATGTCGTCCGTATGACCTCGGTTAACCTTTTTTAAATGCTCTGCATGGTTAAACGCTATCCCCGATTTTACTAACTTCACACACTTGATATGATGATAGAGTTGAGTTGCCTGCAATATTATTGTACTTTTGACTGCATTATTTGCATATTCAATGAATGTTTAATTAGCATTATGTGCATATTTTTCAGACCTTTCGGTTAACCTTTTTGAAATGCTCTGCTGCTAAACGCTAATCCCGATTTACTTCATTATCACATGCGGGAGGGTAGCCGATACGCGAAATAGCGGACCGGGCAGGCAGAATGATAACAGTGGAGGATGTGCGATGGAGTTGGAAAAGATGGGCTCGACTTGCGTCTCGCCCCATATTTTTGCAACTCATAGCTCGCCCATAAAGTGGGCTGAATCAATCGAATTTTAATGACAACACTTGGTAGGTGATAAAGTTGGAGGAGGCCAAAATATGTTAGCGTTTGGCTGCATTATTTGCATAATTCATGAATATTAATTAGCTTTTTTGGTCGGTCAAAATTACAACCCTTTCCTTCCCCGCAAGGCTTTGTGGGCAAGTTATCTGGAGTTCCTAAGGGCTTATCAATGAGTAAACACTTGGTGGAAGGAAGCGGGTTAAAGAGTTTCGACCTATAGATTTTGGTATATTTGGGGGAATTACGAATGCTAATGAGCTAATTGATATGAAAAATCGCGAATCAGCATAATTTTTGAAACGGTACATCGGATTGCAAATTCCTCTTCACTGCAACCAAAAACCAATTGTGGTGCGCATCTTCTTTTGCCATTCGAAAGTTCCTGATACATGCTGCTTAGGTATGCAAAGAGCTAATTAAATATGCATATTGCGGTAATCTGCTACAATTGTACATCGATATGCAAAATTCCTTTGTCCACATGAAAAACTACCATACCATATCTTGTGGTGTGAATAATATGGGAGGGGGAAGGGTGTGGTTTGGGGAGGGGGCGGGTGGTGGGGGTAATGGCGTGGGTGGGGTGCGTCGGGGCGGGGTTGGGTGCGTCCGGGAAGGGTTCGGGGTGGTGTGCGCCTCTGGGTGGGGGGTGGGGGGTCGGGGTGGGTGGCGTCGGGGTAGGGGTGCGTCGGGAAGGTTGGGGTGTGTCGGCGAGGGGCGGGTGACCCATGGACCTTGTGTGACCCTAGTGACTTCATGTGACCTGGTGCCTTCTTGTGACCTTGTGACTTCTTGTGACCTTGGTGACTATCGTTTGACCTGTGTGACCCCCTGGCGGCGTCGTGTGGATGCCTAACGGGGAGGGGGTGGGTGTGTCAGGTGATAGGGCAGGGTAGGGTGTGTCAGTGTGGTGTACTTCTGGTGGGTTTGTCGTCTTGTTGTGGTTTCGTTCTTGTGTGGGGTGACCTTGGTGATCTTGTGTGGACCTTGGTGATCTCGTGTGACTTGGTTATCTCGTGTTACCTTGTTGAATCCATGTGACCTTGGTGAACCATGTGACATTTTAATGTATTTATAATTTATAGCTTCCCCACTTGATATGTGCAACTCTCTTATGTTTGAATTGCTGGCCAGACCGCATGTATTTCATTACCTAAAAAAATCTCCTTGTATCTTGAGCTGTAGTGGCTGATGTTAGGTATAGATTATGTATAAGTTATTACTATTATTTTTAAAACAAAAAAGAACTTGTTCTATTTGAGAATACTTAATTTGTCTCAATTGCAAAAATCGGTTGTCTTAGCTATATTCCAAGCCACATTGGTATTCAAGGCATTGAAAAGGTTTATGTATTGGCAAGAAGCCTTTAGGGTACAGTTCCTTTTTTCCAGGTAAAGGGTACCACCCTACACTACCAAAACCCATAGAACTTAATGAGCTGAAGTTAGGAAAAATGGCACTCAGTCCAAAAATCTGCGATGAAGTCATCCGTACTCAACACTCATATTGGCACCAAATCGCTGGCCGGCCACGACTACCTCGGTTGCCCTTCTGTTCGTTGTAATTGTGCCGCCGGATTGCCCCTTGTTCGAATCCCACCATGACTTCCCGGTCTTCCTTATCTGCTATCCCTTTACCCCTTCTTCCCTCTGGAGAACAAAAAACTGGCTAAAACCAAAAGATGTTAGTTTAAGATGATAAATAACAAACATTGAGATCCCTTTTACAGATTTCACGTTTCTGTTAATAGGCTACCTCAAGAAAACAAGTGCAAATCATTTCCTTAATAATAAAATACATGCTTTGGCAACCAACTGTTAGACTACAGCAGTTAAGGTAAACGATTGGACATGGACGAATTTTTTTTTAGCGCGATCTAATTGGGCATACTTACATGACCCTAGTTATTTGCTTAGAGGTGAGCAGTCCCCTCGGTGTATTCCTTATGATTGTGCTCTTTCTGTGAAACACACTTACTTGAGTGCGTTTATGCGCTTAAGTAAACATAGTATAACTCCCCAGATATGAAAACAGTTCAAGATATGAGGCATCTTCAGGTGATAAATTTCGGAAGGAGGCGCTTTGTTTTTTGATTTGCATTTACTGAAGTGAAGTTTTTTTATACTGCACCGTATAATAGTTTATAGTTTGTCTTATTAAATGTTTAATGTACTTTTACCTTAATGACACGATATTACACAATTGTATTGAGTTGTCGTTACTTTTTAATACTCACTCACTCCATTTGAGAATTAGGAAGCCATCATATGCTTCTTCTCGCACTCTGCATTTTAGCAATAAATGTTCTATGATGTTTCTTATTAAATCTTATAGAATGCAGGTTATTGCCTTTTCACAAGCAACTGTTTATTAATAATATGACAAGTTCATTACCTTTCAGTGTGTTATTAAACCCCCTGAGAGCTACCTCCTTTCTTACAGTTTCTCGGGTTGGTTCATTACACAATATAACATGATATATTTTGAGTAAACAATCAAAATAGACCTTCTTTATATCTGCACCTTTAACCATGTTTCTGATTGTCTAATTACATCTTATTACCTTATGAAGAACCAATCACATTGATCGGTAGTGCCCAGGGGGTTAAGTGTTGGTCATGTGCCAGAGTTGCCAATGTAAATTCAAACAGCAAATATCCAAATCTAGAAATCACATCACACCCCTCCTGCTTCGTGTTGTATGCAATACAGATGAATCATGTTTACACAGTGTAAAATAAGAAACGATGATGGACCCAATGAAACTGGGAGGCGTTTGAAATAAACTACACAAAATATCTCTCAGCTATAGCCCTCTTGTGCCAAGTTTCCCATAGGAAGTCAAACTATGTGCTGTTCACATAGAGTGTGTTTGGTTTTACCTGTCAGTTATTGGACAACATAAGTCAATTCTACACCTATTATGATGACATTGTAATTTTATACTTAATATTCCTGCATAGATATTGAAGGGACTATGAAAGAGCTTACACATTGCTCTTAAAAAAGTAATGCTGCCAGTCAGAGTTAAGACCCTGGGCACTTTGTGCCTATGTATTGGCATCTAAGCACTATTTTAATTGGTTACTTGGAAGGTAATATCATGTAATGAGCAAATCAGAGATATTGTAAGAATGGTGATATGGTTTACATAGAGATTTAGAAGCACTATTTTGATTGGTTACTCAGAGGGCTATCTCATGTTGTCCTGTAATGACCCAATCAGACGGATTGTATCATAGGTGGTAGTGCCCAGGGGGTTAAGCTACATGACCAGAGTGCCGATCCCTCCCTCCTTGGCTTTGGGCCACACTGCACTAGTATCCATCCCAGTGCTGTTTGTGCCTTTGGGCAAGATACTTAGTCTCGATTACCTCGTCGACCCAGGCGACAATTGGGGAGCTGTTATGGGGAATGTTACAATCTAAGTGCTGATAGGAGCTGCGCTACGGTTGCGCCCTAGTTGAAGCGAAATGATTCTGGTGATTTCCTAGTGATAGCGTAATAATTATCGGACCTGGAGCCTGCCAGCTCAGGCCGTGAGGAAAAAACATCTTCCCCCGCATCTGTGACTATCGGAACTTTGGTCACAATGTCCCGTGTCCCCTTCTAAGACACGTGGTGCATCAATTAGTAGTAGTAGTACTAGTATAATTTGATGTGGGGAGGGGGGTACCACTCCTCCTTCACAGCAAGTCTGTTTTAACTTCCCAGCTCCTCTCTACGCAGGTGTATAAATGGCTACTAGCATTATTCAATGTTGGGAGGGTAACAGACTCGTTGTGCGGGAGGAGTGGCAAATCTCCACAGCAAAAAATTATATGGAGGAGTCTGGCCCAAACGCTAAGGAAAGAGAGATGGGCAGTCTGCGCACGAGCTTGCTCAGCACGACACTAAACCTTTACTTTTTACCAAAACCCCATCTGTAAAGTTACGCACTGATATTTCAATCCGTTTTGATGTGAGAGCTAAAAACACAATTTTATGAGCCCTATAGAGTATTCTTTAATATTAATAATGGTCGACCAAAATTGGGCACATTTTCGCTCATAATTTCCAAACCATACATCCTTTAGTCCTGAGATTTTAGAGGGTAAATTAAAAAATAGTAGCTTGCTTCAGATACCAATATATTGATCGCTTCCGGTAAATCAGGATTCTGGGTATGAGACTATTAGCGATCGGACCATGGCCATTTAAGTTGCTTGCAAGTTATAAAGCTGATAAAAAAAAGGTTTTTTTATATGGACAATTTTTGTTAAAAATCTCTGGATCCCGACATTTATGATGTCATGAAATAATAAAAAGTGAGTTGCAAGGTAACTTTAACAAACTGTCTGTTTTCATGAAGAACAGTAATATTATTTGGTGATATGATGCAAAACTTGAGAGAAAATATAGAAGTGACAGAATGTGGCTTTAAATGATTATAATCACTTTGATGACATCGCAACCATATCATGAACTGTTTCTGGTCCCACTTTTAGACCGTCAGCCCAGAAGGTTTTGATCAAATGAACGAGGTACCAATATCTGAGCACGGGAAATTCAGAGAAAAATATAACTTTTGTAAATATGAAAGTCTGCCGGAGGCCCGCTGCTGCGTGTGGCCCTGGGGAGGGGTAAAGTTACTATGGGGGGTCAAATGTTTAAAGTGCTCTAAATCTAATGTAATATAGCTCAAATTATTCCTTAGGTAACCAGGAGTAAAAAAAGTCAATTGGGTCACATGCGTGTGGTGCTTCCGTTCCAAGATATTTGGGAAATAAGGTCAACATTTGCAATACCACGATTTCTTTGTAAAAAAATATCAAAAACATTATTTAGTGATACTGATTCAAAATATGCCTTTTATTTTGCATAGGGTTGGTTCCCTTTAATAGGGAGGGGTATAATGTCCGCATCCCCATAGAGTTCTACAGGGAATTTTTTACCCCTTCCATTATAACAAGAAGATGATGCCGAAAGTGCAAAAGCATTTCATATTTGGAATCAGTATCATTAAACATTTTTTAAAATATTTTTACAAAGAAATCTGGGTATTACAAACGTTGACCTTTCTTGAATAAACAAATGACCTTTAGCCTATTTCCCAAATATCTTGGAAAGAAAGCACCACACGCATGTAACCCAATTGACTTTTTTTCTCCTGGTTACCTAAGGAATAATTTGAGCTACATTACATTAGTTTTAGAGCAGTTCAAACATGTGACCCCCATAGGAACTTTACCCCTCTCTTGGAGCCACACGCAGCAGCGGGTCTCCGGCAGACTTTCATATTTGCAAAAGTTATATTTTTCTCTGAATTTTCCCGTGTTCAGATATTGGTACTTCGTTCATTTGATCAAACCTTCTGGGCTGATGTACTATTTGTCAGTTGCATGCATTATTCTGGATATTTTGTCCCAAATCTGAGTTATTTTGCCAAATTGTCACTTTCGGTGTTAGATGTGACATTGGCCTATAATGCAAATCTCTTTTCATGATTCCTTTAAACTCTATTTTAAACTTTGAGGAAGTCAAAAATTGGATCTATAACGTTTAACAAAAACATGTTTGTTTCCTGTAAGCCACATGCATTTCATGTTGTGGAGGAAAAGTACTGTATTTATTTTTTTTTAAATTTCAGACCTTTAGAATAGTACTTTTCTATTGAGAAATACCTAAGAGAAAACATTTCAAGAATACATCATCCTTGAAGGTGGTTTTCAAGTATTTGATGACATTTTGTTCTTTCAATCAGGAAACATCTTGCATTGAGGGTTTTGGAACACCTACAGGAAAGAAACCACTTTTTAAGCCTAATTGTCAGTCTTCCGAAAATTGACTCATGACTTAAAATGTAAGAGAGTTCAGGTACATGCTAAATCTGAATCAACCATTCAAACCCCCAATTCCAGATAATTACAGAACTAATTTCTTTCTCCCTTCTTCCCCCAAGGGTAAGGGGGCTTATGCCATCTTACTAGATAAATGTCTGAGAAAAGTTGCTTTTTTTGCATGGCTTGAAATTGACACATCCATATATGCACCAGTGTAAACCCATTTTTGGTCACATTTCCAGTTGGTTAACAATAAAGGATTGAAAAAAAAATTGCACATTTTTTGAAGAGCGCCCCAAATTGTCCAAAAAATTTGAGATATTTACACAGTTGCATTGGTAATTTTGTAGTACACTGTACCTGTGAATGGTAGAGCTCAAAATTATCTGTGTTGCAAAAGAAGGAATTTATGCCATTATTGCTTTAAATTTGTTGCTGTGTGTATAGAAATGTTATTTGAAAAAAAAATAGTGCTGCAATATTCTCGATCAGGAATAAGTATTTTCTATAAAATCCATACAATACTTTCTTCAAACTGATCATAATATTTGAGGAAAACTATCGTCATATACACTAACATCCTGTCAGCTTGTTTCTGCTATGCCATGAGTTATCAGTATCTTACAAAAAGTCAGTGCACTCCCCTCCCCCTAAAGTTCTTCAACAATTGCAGGAAAAGTGATTTTTTTAGTCCAAATCAAACTCCAGGAAATTCATAGGAAATCTATTGAAAACTTGACAAGTAGCTTGTCAAATGCCTCCGAAAAACTGAGTGATATGAAAGCCATTCGTAGGTGTAATTGACCAGGTGAATGTTTGTAGAGCTAATGACCTTAATGTATGTGCGGTGAACCTACCAGTAGAGTGTGTCTAAAAATAAAATGTACCACAATAATACACTGCCTACTTTAGCTCTTTGCTGAGTTAGTATGAGTTTGTTAAGTTTGTTGATTTGAAGTACATTTTTTTTTCAATTTGGAAAACTTAGTTTGCTTTGACTAACGTTATTTACAAATCATCTTAAACATGGTAAGAAGTGTCTTGCATGAGAACCACATGTCAGTTGGAAAATGTCCATGTCACAGAACCTAAAAAATATGCTGTTTGGAGCAGATTTTCCATGCGAGCTAAGATTTTCTTAAGCTAGCCTATTTGTTATCTTTCAAGTTGTTTGGTTTGTTGTGGTGTTTGTTATTGTTTAATTTGGCTGAAGATGACCTTTTAACCTTTTGTTTTATTAAAGTACAACTTTTAGTGTCAAATTTATATTTTTCTTTCAAACTAGTGAATGTTATGTAATCAGTTAACTCAAAAGTTAAATAGGTTTTATTTTACCTGAGGCACATTTATTGGCCTGCCTTATTAGCAGGATTTATTATGAAGATCATGGGTTCAATTCCCCATACAGGCACAGATTTGATTCCTTGCAATTTTACTGTTGGGGTGACCATGTTGGCAGTTTGTCATGTTTGTTAACAATGATTTGAACATTTTGAGAGTTTTTTCTGATTTCCAATTAGCAAGCAATAAATTATCGAAATTTCATATTTTAAGGTTCAAGCCCCTCTTTCGCCAATGTGTTGTGCACTTGGGCAAGGCACTTAACCTCGCTTGCCTCTCTCCCCCCAGGAGTATGGGTACCAGCATATGCTGGGAATGTAAAACAGACTCGCTGTGCGGGAGGAGTGGCGAACCCCTCCCAGCAAAATTATATGATGGAGTCTGATCCAAACGCCAAAGACAGAAAGATGGGCACTCTGTCTGCGGCCGCGCCATTTACATTTTTTATATTTTTAAAGTTATGTCATTCCAAGGATAAAATATTATGGGATAGCAGTAGCATGAAATGTACACCTTAAATAAAAGTATGTCTGTGATTTTAAAGATGGCTGACCAGATCACGACCTCCCAATTAACGCCATCAAAATTGAGATATAGGTATTAGAAGAAATTTTATATTTTTCTCATTACCCCAGTGAAATTTAAGGTCTGGAAAATGTTTCCTTTTGATGTTATGAACAAAAAGTGTTTGCAAATGTAGTTGACCACATTAATTAACACAATGTGCTATGGGCCAATTTGGTACACATTTTTGCTTCTGCTATCCAAACAGCTGGGTAGATTTAACTCAGAATTTGTGATCAGATGTTTTTGGGAGATATTCTTGCATGTGAGGGAGAAAACATTGGAAAATTGGACCATGATCATGATGACCATGATGAAAGCTTGTCATCACCTACCTTTTAATTTAATTAAAATTACCAATCAGTTATTTGTGACTAATCTCTTTTGACAAAATTATTTGATTAAAGGGGGATGACCTGATTTAAGTCTATAATTTTGTTCATCTTGATAGATTGGCCTTCACCCGAAAACCCCATCTGTAAAGTTTCGCACCATTTTGAAGTGAGAGCTAAAAATGTGATTTTGTAATCCCCATAGAGTACTGTGTAAAACTAATATTGGTCGACCAAAATGGGGCTTATTTTTGCTCATAACATCCAAACCAAACATCCTTTTGCCCTAAAATTTCACAGGGTTAATGAGAAAAATAGTAGTTGTCTTCTGATACCAAATTTGTGACCACTTCCGGTTCCGGTAAAATCTGGGGTCTCTGGGGACAAAGCTATTAGCGATTGGACCATGGACCTTTAAACATTGAAACTTTGATTCTACACTTTGTGGTGCCAAAGCAAAGAATATCAGAGTCAGGAAATGAAATAAAAAAATATTTTCATATTCCTTTTTGAAGAAAAAAACTGGCATTGCTCATTTTGACTCAATGTTTTAATGTTTCACTAATTAACACTTATTGAAGAAAGGTAAACATTCACAGCAATACGAACAGAGATTCAAACAATTACAACTTCCATAATTTCATCTTTAATGGTGCCATTTGACCTAAAAGTAACATATCTGAAACATTTGAAGTGTAACAGAAGTTGAAAGCTTGTCATCACCATTTGTTATTTAATGATGATCCATCTTCACAGCATTACTAACTGCCAGTATAGGTCAAACCACATCAGCGCGCACCGATGCACCCTTATCACATCTATAGACTGCAAAGAGGACGCAGCACGTGGCATCCTACCCATGTATTGTCCGCCATCATGATGAACACAAGACATTCGGGGTGCGCAGGATGGCACTAAAATCAAAATGATTTTAGGGTCCATGAAGTTTTGTGGTAGTATATTCAATTAACCAGCATCATTGCAGGCCAATGTACTAAATTTTTTCAGCCAAAAAATGTATGCATATAATTTGTTCAGGTTTGTATTATAGAGGGATTGTTGAAAACCAAAAGGTGAAGAAAAAGTTGGGGAGGAAAAGCATTTGAAAAATGGCATGCTTTGCAGAGTCATTATACATAACCAGGGGTGTAAAAAACTGCCAAAAGTTGCCCGGGAATCAAATGGCTGCAAAGCAGCCATTCCCAACCGATCACACGGCGGGAAGGGGTTGTCTGAGGGGGGCTGTGCCCCCTAGAGGTTGGAGATTTTTGCAAAATCACAGCGTAATCGGCGCTATTTGGTTTTGAAAACATTTTTCACTTGTGAGCGTATAGGCAGCTAACATTTTTCGTTAGAGCACCAAAGGACGTAGTTTTATTTCCAGAATTCGAGTGAATCGCCAGCGACCCAAGTCACCTATAAGGTCGACATCAACATTGCGAGAACCACAAGCAGTTTAATTCACACAGTGTTTTCAAGTGCTTAAAAACAAAAGGTATTTACTTTAACTACTCCAAACTAACCCAAGTTTTCTAGTGCCTTCCAACTCCCTTTGACAAATGTTGACACCTGCATCTTTGGTCAATTTTACTGACAAACGATACAAAAAGCTTTTTCAGCCGCATCTAATAAATTATAAGACTTTCATTTATTCTCAGGGATGAAAACTTTAATATTTAATCGCCTATTGAATTAAAATCAAAAAGAGGCTAGTAAAATGAGCTTAAGTAGGCATACAAGAGATAAGGTAAATTGAAAAATACCAAACTGATTGTCGCAAGCTACACTTAAATGTACTGTAGGGGCATTTAAAGAAGACTCAAACAAAAACCCCTTTCGTCTTTATTCAACGCCTAGTCGGCGGCAAACACAAAAGCAATGCAACGAATGAGATGTCAGTGGGCGTGAAATTCCACAACAAAACAAACGGCAATGTTCATCTTTGAATTTCTTATTGGACATGGAATAAAAGACGAGTCAGTGTTATTTACTGAGTGAGAACGATAATCTGTTTGTATCCTCTGAGTAAATACTGGTCCACTGTGCAACCATGGAAAATTTTCTACCTCTTGACTCAAAGTATGACTTCCGAACAGAGTAACCAAAGCAGAAAAGCACGTGGACGCCATTTTCCCAAGAGTAGAGATCAGCGGGGATTCCCCCCAGGGCCGGGGTTTCCTGTTTGCTTGGCATGGATTCCAACCACGTTGCATTGAAGTTGTTGTTTTTTCTTAGCATTTTGCCTCCAAATTTTGGACTCCTACTCTGACTTTATTATGACAATTATCTTCTATCTAGATTTTAAGGTTATGTTAATTTTTTTACTTGAGTTTGTTTTACACGTCGTGTTATTAATGTTTTATAGTTATGGATCTTGACAAGAGGTTGAAGTGAAAACTGTCAATCATCCAAATGTTTTTCTGATGTGCGCTTGTTTAAATTACATTGTGTCAAAAATAAATGGAAATGGGTTTTCCAACTCGCTGAACGATAGCATCAACACATATTGACTTCCCTTACCCGCCCGGCGTTCATGCTTGATCACGGCGTAAGACGTCAACATAAGGATAATACAAGTAGGATTTCCAAGTAGAATTTACAATGTGTGTTTGATTATTTATAAGCTTATTACAATTGGTTAAATTCACAGTAAAGGTTTAGTGAATGAGCCTTGGGATTTCCCGCGAGGAGTAACTTTCAGGAATGAGATTGGCAAATTACCCACTTGTTCATGTTGTGTACATAACTATTCGCTGATGTAGTGCACGTTAGTATCCATTGGGTACTGGCTCACGCCTTGGATCATGCACCTGTTCCGAATTATGATTTGCCGTAGGATTTGTGTTGTGATCAATGTGATCAGTGGCTCGAACCAAAGTTAGCGTGAGCCAGTTGACCTGGCAACGGTCTTATTCTAACGTGCTCTACATCAGCGAATACACGGTTCAAATTATAAATAAAAAACTGAAATATCTAGTTCAGCTTATATTTGGTAATAACTAAAATAATCACGCAGAGTTCAAAGCTCACTTGCATGGGAGTACCCACATGGGTACTCCCTGTGTGGTAACTATTCGTTAAAGTACTCTGTATGTACCCAGGTGGATGATTACCCCCACTTTTGCAGCTTGCGATGTGGTACCCATGTGGGTGGGTACTCCGCAGCTACTTAACAGGTACTTCAAAGGTACTCCCATGAAGAAATTGGTTGTGAAAGCTTAGTATAGTAATTGTTGAAGTACAAAAGTTACTGGGCAAATTGTAGGTGTGTGTTTTATTAGCAGTACATGCCATTTAGTGTGCTCCAAAATATCCTTCCATGTGTCTGACACACACACACACAGATAGCAGAGTACCAATAGCAGAGTACACTGTAGCTACCTGTGAGTACTTTCACAGGTACTCTCCAACCTGTTCTGGAAGACAAAATTTGGGCCATTATACTCTGGGCCATAATTTCTTGGACATAACACACGTGCGCGTTGCTCGTTGCGCGCACTGCGTCTATGTGCAACCCGATGGTGCGCCGTTTTGGCGGGGAAAGCGGGCGTACGTTCTAAACTATCCAAGAAATTATGAGCCAGAGTATAGAGGGCACCACATTCCACTAATTTCTAGGCTTAGTATTTGTGATACTTGAATTTAATATGACCCCACCCACATGACTTTTCATATGAAAAGCTAGAATTACTAAAATAATGATGTCAAGGTTGAAGCTTATTTACCTAAAAGTACCTTCCAAGGTACTAAGTGCACTGTGGCCAAGTAATGTGGATGAATACCCTACTTTCATAACCTGTGATTCGTTACCCTTGCTGTTAGGTACTCTTGGCTTCTCGGGTGGTACTTCATGATACTGCTTTGCAGAATCTTGCTGTGTAAGTTTCAGCATGTTTCAAAATCTACTGCTAGTTATGTATAATGACATGACAGTTTTAATCTAATCTTCCACCTGGCTGGCTTTTGACACAGATTATGAAACCACACTGCCTTGTTTGGCCTTTAACTTTGTATAGTCATTGCTACTACCAAAACACTTAAATGGATGTACTTTTCCATAGCTTTTCATGATCTCCAGCCTCCTTCCCAGCTTAAAAAGTGAGATTTTTTAAATCATCTAACATTGGCATAATAAATGTATGCCTTGTATAACATTCAGATTAGATCACCTCTGATGGATATTCAGAATGTTGTCCTTTCTGTCCCTGACTTAACCGAACAGAAATTACAACACAGTGGCCTGTGGGATACACTTGATACAAACATTTGCGCACAACACCAAAGTACTGCATCAGTATCTATTGACATTTTGGAAAGTGGCTTTCAACAAACTCTTCTGAACCATAAACCAAAAAGTAGGTGCAAAAATCCCCAAATGCCCATGGAGAACAGATACAAAGTTAACATTTGTAGAGACACTGTAGAATGTAGGAAGTATGCAATTTTTGGCCCGCATTCCAACATGGCATAATGTCCGCCCCGTATATTGATCTGTGTGACACTGAGCTAGGCATCGATGTCAATAGACTTGCAGTCAAACACATCAGGAAATCAGGTGTTGGCAGAGGTGGATGTCGTAGTCTGTGTGCAACCTCTTAAAGAAACAGCTGTAGGCCATTGTAGCTTGAAAAATCACAATAACAGTGCATAGTCCACAGCCCACCAGATATTCTTTGAAAATGATTACAGTGCATTATCATTCCAATTTTACATTTATTTAAGTATGTTTCAAAATATATTTGTGCAATTTTTAAAGCAAGAAAAAGATTGCCTTATGAACAGAATTAACTAACAATTGCCGTCTGTTGAAGTCACCATGTTCCGCATTGGCGCAGTTGCTCTGCATTACATGGTAATGTTGTGCGACTTGAAAAGTCAATAGTCCACAAAAACAGGTGTCTGCAGAATGTCTATGGTATTCATGGTAATTTGGATTATTGTACAGTGTTCAATAGAAAATTGGTAATGATCAATTTTAAGCTGTGATGAATTCTTGAATGGAACATACCTGAAAAGGTTTTGTTGTTTCATTGTTGACATTTTGTGATAGAAAATAAAATGTTTTTATAGGATTTACAGCCATTTCAGATGAAATTGGTTGAAAACAATTTTGTACACACAGTGCACTTTTGGTATAAAAGTCCCTTGAGGGGCAAATTTGGGGAAAAGTCCCCTTAAAAAAAATGAAAATCCCCCCCCCCAAACGGGCCTGCCTTGGGCACTAGCACCTATGATACGATCTCTCTGATTGGTTCATTATGGGACACAACATGAGATAGCCCTATGAGTAACCAATCAAAATAGTGCTGATCCAGCGTTATAGCTACACCGGTCGGCGCCGGTCGGGGTTAGCCAGTACAGACTCAAATTGACCGGCAGTAAGCTTAAAATTTGGTCTACCGACCAGCACAAAATCTCAATAAAGTACAGGAAATCGCAATAATAGCTTATAACCAAGGGGAATTCCAACTACCGGTACTTGATTTACCCGGCACTCAATTTGGCCTGGCTATAACCCTGTGCTGCTCTATGTACACTATACCACCATTCTTACAGTATCTCTGATTTGCTCATTACTTTATATTATTATATAATATGAAGCTTCCATCTATACCGCATATTTTTAATACTGTACAGTATTTCAAAATCATTGAACAGTATTTTTTGATACCGTGCAGTTTTGTTACTTGGTTTATGGCCGCTTATTAGCACTGGTAATACGTGCAATCCTTTATAGCATCCATGAACTTTATGAGTTTACATATTGCTCAGGCTTGCTTGCTGCGTTGGTGCTCCAGTAGCTAAGCGGGGAATCGTATTCAAAGCGTAAACACATTGAAAATGGCCGCGTACACACAGACGGCAAAAACACCACAGTTGTGTTACATGAGGAAGAAGAATCTTACACAAAACAGAAGAGAATATACCACCACCGGACATAGCACACCAGATTGTATTTTGGGGGAAAAACAACTCCGCTAGTGTCAGTGTCACAACTTGACAAGGCTTAGCCTTCTAAGCTTGCTTTGAGTAAGTCTGTCTCAGTGCCAGGGTAACAGAATTCGTAGGCCATGGCAAAGTCATGGAAGTGACTACCATATCCCATTTCGCAAATTGTGTTGCATTTTACAGTCAGCTTCATATTATATAACAATAATAATATTGGATGGCTTTTTTCGGGTGATATGAGAATATACCGCACTTGTCAAGAAAATATCGAACTCGCCTTCGGCTTGTTTGATATTTTCATGACTCGTGCGGTATATTCTCATATCACCCTCAAAGCCATGGGTTAAAAGGGTACACTTGAGATAATTATACTGCTTGAAGGTAAAGGAGATGGTGGATGTGGATGGGGGGTGGTGGATGCGAGGTGGCTGTGACAGTTAGAGTGAGGTATGGGTGGGTGAAGTTTAGGAATGTGGGGAGTTGTTGCAAGGGAAAAGATATCCTTTGAAGATGAAAAGAATGGTGTATAAGAGTTGTGTGAGATCAGTGATGCTGTATGGGAGTGAGACGTGGTGTCTGAGCAAAAATGAGATGGGGATTCTGAGGAGGTAGGAGAGAGCAATGGTGAGAGTGATGTGTGGTGTGAAGTTGATGGATAGGATGAGGACTTGATGCAGATGTTGGGTTTGGAAGAGGCGGTGGACCGGTTGGCTAAGGCGAATAGTGTACGTTGGTATGGGCATGTGTTGAGGAAGGATGACGAGCATGTCTTAAGAAGGGCTTTAGAGTTCAAGGTGAGTGGTTTCCAAAGAAGACTTGGAAGAAGCAAGTGGAGGAGGAGAGGAGAATGGAGGATGCATTGAATCTGGCGAAGTGGAAGAAGGGAGTAAGTGCAGTTGCTGCGAGTGTGAGGTGAATCCGCCCACCCTCGTTCACGGGGACAAAACTGGATTTAAAAACTTGGGATTTCCTACTACCACTACTAATTAATACAATAATGATTTGTTGTGATTTTTACTCTGTGTATGCATAAAGTTCATGCAGGGGAGGGTTAATTTTTTTGACATAAAGTATATTAATGTACATTCTGTCAAGCCATACAAAACGGGGGGAATCAGCTTGAGCAAAATTTGAATCTTCAAAGTGTCGACAAGTTGAGCGATTTCTGTAAAAGGGTAGCGAAACCTTTCCTTGCTCAAGTGTAAAAATTGAAATCCATATTTATGTCACTGAGTATAAAACTGCTGGGAATATTGCCAGATGTTGACATTTTTACAACAATCATGAACATGCACAGGTAAGTCAAGTTACAATAGGTAATGCAATGCAGATAAGTATTATGTGATAGCATGTTTGGCCCAAAAAAAAACATGTTTTGTTTCCAGGAGGTTGTGCGTATTTTGATTTTAGAGCTATTTTAACTGCTTTTTGTTTTATTAGATGAGTACAAATGCCTCACAGAAGGAAATTTCTATTTTTAATACAGCTGATCCCAAATAATTATACAGTGACATAGGATTTGCAACCGATTAACCATTTGGTGTGACTTAAAGCATTTCTGGGAAAGAATGTTTACATTTTGTAAATTACGGAAATGAATTTCACATTGTGGTTTTTGGCTACTTACTGGAAACAAATCTAAATTGTTTTGACCCAATAGTTGGCATTTTGTACAAATATTCTAAAGATTGAAGACAAGGCTAGAAAAATTCCTGGGAAGCCAACTAAAAGCAGAGCAGATTTTTGTTTGCCTATATTTGGAATGTCAAAGTTTCCCTCCAAATTTCAAAATTCCCTGGAAGGAGCTTCCCAGATACCCATTTCTTTACTGGGCATGATTAAAGGTATAAATCTGGAGTAATATATAGAACCGAAGTCTCTTGCATCTGAAGTCACAAATAGATTATCATCCTTCCTTACCTGGCCTTGTTTGTCAGACTGAAATTGTGCCTCCAGCTACAGTCTGTAGTCTATTTCCTTGCCATTGTCAGCTACACAGCCAGATTCTTCTTAGGCGTACCTTTGAAGTACCACTTGAGTAACCCTGGAGTACCTACCAGCAATGGTACCATATACACCAAGTACCTAAACCAAAATTTACCTGTATGTTAGCACTCTCATGCAATGAACTTTGTTCTCAATACTATTGGTTCATATGGCATGTGAACAGTTCATTTGTCCATGGGCAGTGGCGGTGCCAGAGTGATTTTTTTTGGGGGGGGGCAAAATATCCATATTCAGAATTTGTAACCAAATTTGGCCCAAAATTGCTTCTTTTTACCAAAAATTTGGTGATTTTTTTAGCCCAAACCCGTGTCCACAATGATTTTTTTTTTGGGGGGGGGCAAACTGGGGGAAGAAAAAAAATACGGGGGGATTTCCTCCTGCCCCTCCTCTGGCATCTCCACTGTCAATAGGGGTCATGTAGGGGTCATTAGAGGTCACTCTCTAACACCTGCACAGTTTTGAGGTGTTGTCTGTACCACACAGTCACAGTGAGTGCAGTGATTGAGCTGGTTCACAGATTTTGACTCCCAAGCTTATTCAGTAGTTAAAATGTCATAAGTCTCGGTCATTATAGTCTAGTCTCTCTAGCCCTCATTTTTGCTTTTTCAGTCCTAGTTTGAGGTGCTCTCAATGCTACTTGGTCACTTTGATTTTGTATTCACAAATTTCTACACCAAGGTCATTCAGGGGTCAAAAACAGGGGAAGTCTATGAAAGGGGATCGCCCGATTTCATTACATAAAATTTTCCTCTTGATCAAACAATCTTCACCCATACTCCATCTGTGACATTTCAGCCAAAGGTCATGTTGTGTCAAGTTGTAAGATAGGCTGAAAATATAAAATTGACCTCAATTGAAAAGTTGAAGTTCAATTGGAAGCAAACATGGTTTATGGATATTACATGCAAACCCTCATTGTTAATGAGGTCAAAGAACATGTCAAGGGCAGAGGTTATGTAAGGCCTGTCATTCACAAACCATAATGGTAGGCGACACAAGTGGTCTGAGGACCACGATATTTTTGCTCATAACATCCAAACCAAACATCTTTCAGCGCTAAGATTTCACAGGGTAAATGAGAAAAATAGCAGCTTCCTTCCGACCCAAAATTTGGACCACTTCTGGTGACATTGGGGAGTCCTGGGGACGAGGCTATTTGTAATTGGGCCATGGCCCTCAAGCAATATACCTAATTTGTTGCGGTCCCCATGCCCATTTTATTAGAAAAATTAGTTCTATGTGCTATTTTCTGGAATCAGTAGTGGTAGCTTTTGTGTGTACACCTGTCATTCACCTGGTATTCACTTGGTATGTTATCTGATTACTATCACGCTTCTAAAAATGTAAGACCATGGTCCCTTGCAATATAAGTTATCACATTTATTTAACCATGGTATCGTGTAGTATATGGGTGTCAAAATTTGGCTTTTGTTTTACGATGGTTTCAGCTTGCTTTGAAGTTTCAATTTCAAGGCAAATACACCACAGGGTACACACTCACATTTTTTCCTGGATGTTGCGATTTTGGTTTGTCTGCTATATTTTAATGAGGTTAAAACTCAGGGGAATTGGTCAGGTGTAAGTGATGTCTTGAAATGAAAAGTTTTAATAGTGAAAATTTGGAATTAGCAATCCTAATTAGTAGGTTTTCGTGTGGGAGTTAGCCAGACATTTGTAACACATTCTCAAGTACAAGAGGTTTAAGTGATTTAAATATGTAGACAGGGCCAAGAGGGACCCCTAAAATGTGATTCTAAGGAGGGGGGTCTAGACAAATATTTACACAGGGATAAAATTTTGAAATTGATTCGATAATGTTGAAAAAGTATACCCGTGTCTTACCATAAGGATTAAAAAAGGTATGATTTGCACCTTCTTACAGCCGAAAAATACGGTGCAAATTATTTGAGTGGAGCTCCTAGGATTAAAATAATAGTTTGACTGTCTCAAATTGCAGTGTTACCATAGTAGGAGCAAAAAACAAGGTCCAAGCCTCCTGCAATGATGGATGTTACCCAACTTCATATCGAAATTCCCCCACACACAAACATCATAAGTGTATTAAGACTCGCCAATACAAATATGTGCACTTCTGATTAACACATGTATGCAAAATTGCAAGTCCACAAGGGATGGAATCACTTTGCCAGTCACCATCCCGCTTGCCTTGTTTATTCCCCGATGAAACAAAACCAAGTGTTTGTGCAGCTGTTGTTACAGAAAATAGGAATTTTCCCATAACAAAAGTCGGTAATGTGATATCTCGTCAAAGGCCTCCAATAATCAGTTTTAAGATGTAAATTATCATGTAATATCGTGTATCATTCAGTCATATATATGAAAAAATGATTTATATTAGGTACAGTGTTGTCTAGACAGAGAAAGATGAAAATGCATGTAATCTGATGATGGAAGAAGTGTTTTAAAAAGGGATGAATCATTCAAGAGGGATGCCCTCATATTAATTATATTCAGTTTTAATCTTGCCCCTATTACCCCATTTGTAAGGTTTAACTTTAATCCATTTGATGTGAGAGCTAAAATTGTGATTTTGTAAGCCCATAGACTAAAATTGATATTGGTCGAGACCAAAATAGGTAGCATCCAAAACAATTACAACGTTTAGCCCTAATATTTCATATGGTAAATGAGAAATTTAGTAGCTTTCTTCAGAGCCACCAAAATTTACCACGTAGGGTAAAATCTGGGGTTTTAGTAACCAGGGCATGGACCATTATGCAGGCATGCAGGCCACAGTATGAATGACATATTGATAATTAGAGAAGAAAGATTAAAGCAGAAATTACTTCAAAATATAAACATAAAGCCAAATTTTAAGAGCAAAATTACAAAAAAAAGAATGTTAAACAAGTCTGGCACTCAGTGTCTGAATGTAACAGTAGAGATCAATACAAAGAAAACTTTCTTTAGAATGTGGATATTACATTTTTGGTCTGTGCTCACTGCAGCTGGTAGGGCCTCAATTAGATAAGATACCCCTTACACATACTAACACAATAAACGTAAATCACTTTTTCGGACGTGACGTGTTCATTGTGATTGTGTATCCACACTGAACATTTATTCGCATTGAACATTTGCAAGCAAAAACTCAATGACGACAAAGTCATTATGAGTGTGGCAGAGATATGCTTACAGATTACTCTGATGATTTATAAAATTTTACCAGAATTATGGCTATTGGATGTCAACCGTTAGGTTATCACTTTCAGTTAGATGAAGCGTCGGTACACACTAGTGAATTGCTTATTTGAAACAAGCATTCTTTGATCAAAAGAACTTCTCTTCAGATTGTCTGTTGAGTAGTTTTTCTGAGTACGAGTATGAGACGAAGTACTTGACCCGGGTATGAGTACGAGTATGGAGATGTGGACCTGAGTACGAGGTATGAGTACAGCAAAAAAAGGTCGTAAATATCAAGATGGGTATGACGGAAGGATGCAAGGAGGCAAAGAGGAGTGAGTTACTGGAGTCAACTTTTGCCATGAGTCCGGAGATGAGTACTTGTGCAGAAGAAATGCAGACCTTATCGTAATATTGTTAATGATAAATGGACAATGATGAAGATGACGAATGGCGGAGACAATGATGAATGAGTACTCCTGTTCACCAAGACTGAGAAGATGTATACTTGAGCCTGTTTAATTTGTCAAAATTTTGTTGATTTTTTTTCGACAAAAACAAGTTCAGTTGTTTACATGGAATATGCTGGTTGGGCAGTGGGCTCACCAGGATCTTGGTGAATTAAAATGTCAAATGCACAGTCATCTTACTCACTATAAAGCATGCGTACTGGGTAGTACATGTGGTATCATACTCGGGTATAAAATATGTACCTGTACACATAGTCTTGTACCTTAACCTAAACACGGCCGAGAGGCAATGAGAGCCAACGAAAAACGTGGACGGTCGGAAAATGTTTTTCGTTGGCATCTCGGACGTCAACAATACTATTTTTGGTCGCGCAAATGACTCTCATTGGCCCTCATTGCATCTGGGCCTCTTACCGGAAAAGGACGCGATGGTTCCTCGTTGCATTTGGGCCGTCTTTACGGAAAATGACGCATGTTCCTCGTTGCATTTGGGCCGTCTTACGGAAAAATGACGCGATGTTCCTTGTTGCATTTGGGCCGTCCATTCACGGGAAATGATGCGAGGCTTTTCACTGCTTCGGACGGTTTGCCCGCAGAGAGCGCAATGCTTTTCATAAGGCGGGTGCCCACTGGTGTACAAATGCCCATCGCCAATTTCGATTTCGATGGACCGTGATAGCGCCACCATTTTCGATAAGCTATTTTTTTAAGTATGAATAAACGTATTCATGAAGTAAACGGAGCATGACGTAGCAATTAATAGCGCACACGAACGGACTATGAGTAGCGGAAAGCGCCACTCACGATGGCGAACTATAAGGCTTACAAATTTCATTTGCAGATCAGTGTGCAGACGCATCCATTATTTATTATTTATATCCCGTTTTATGCATGCGCATGCGGTGTGTCTCGTTGCATCTGGGGACGTCTTTTCCAGAAAATGGCGACGGTGTTGTTGTTGCTTCTGCGCCGTCTTCCGGGGAAAATGAGCGATGTTTTTCGTTGCATTGTGCAGGTCCGTATTCCGGGAAAATGACCGCGATGTTTTTCGTTGCATCTGGGCCGGTTTACTTACTGCTAGACTTATCCTGTGCTGGGGAAAAACGGGCGAGATGTGCAATAAAACGCAAACTTTGGCTCTCGTTGCATCTGGGCCGTTAAAATAAAAAAATTAGATTGCCTTTCGTTGCATTTGGGCGTCGGTCGCAAAACGAAACCGGTCCGGGTAGGGTTAATGCTACCACGATTGATGGTCACATGTGGGACTCATACCCATAGTCATCATGGCATGGGCTTGTATCCTTCCTGTAGCCATGGTCTCATACCAGCTCATACCCATACACGAAAACTAGGTCTCATACCCCTACTCAGAGGGGGTGGAAACATTATCTGCATTGGTATCATTAACCCAAGCTATAAGATCTCCTTGAAATGCAAACTGCTTTGAATATTTTGATCCAAAAACAATTTGAATTATGAGGTAATATGCAACGTGCTATGGCAGGGATCATGGATGTAATTGATACATACAATTTGTAAGGTTCGCTTTCAGATTTGGACGTGTTGTTCCAAATTTTGTGACTTGCCAGATTACTTGCCCCAACTTTTTCTTTCAAATTTGAAACATAATCCCCAAGTAGCCACAAGTATGTCTGACACATCCTTTTTAAGCTTAATGTCTTTGATAGGAATATGCATGGTAAAACCTAAAATCATGGTGTTACAATGGTCTGCTTAAGAAAAAAAACAGTGCCCGGACCCACATTTCCCACATCAGTACACGTAGCAACACTTGGGTACAGTACATGCAGAACCATATTATTTTCAATTACGATTTCAATCAGCATTAAACATTCTACATCACTAGATATTTAAGAGATACTAAATAACTTTCCTGTAAATTAGATTTTGCTTTTGACAAAAAAAAAAACAAACAAACATTAAAGGCACCATCATTGATTTGCTAAATCAGACAATCGAAAAAAAAAATCATCAATATCAGATGCTTGCATGTCTGTAATGAAGTATAATTCTAGCATTCCCTATTTCAAAATAGTTGATGCTATACCAAACAAAACAAATTTTAGATATTGAGATTTGTCTGAAACATAAAAGTCTATTTTTTAAAAATTTGAGTGAAACTCACAATTTTGTTAAATATCACTCAATTGCATATTTTGATTTGTTGTGACTTTCCCTTTTCTAGCAGTAAATGCATGCCTCACTTATTTTTGTTGTAGTGTGAGTACTTTTCATGAGTACGAGTATGAGTACGAGTACTTGACCCTTAGTACGAGTACGAGTATGAGTATTTGGTCCTGAGTACGAGTATGAGTACAGCAAAATTTTAAATCCCGAGTATGAGTACGAGTACTTATGCCTGAGTACGAGTATGAGTACGAGTACCCAAGCCTGAGTACGAGTATGAGTACAAGTACACATATTGTACTCGTACTCGAGTACTACAAGTCTGCTTCTCTTGTTCATTGAATTAAAGTAATAATTGCACATCCTCAATATTTTCAAAGTAGAGATTTTGATACCATTAGGTTTCTTTTAATGTACAGAAATTCTCTCAAAGTGATTTAGCTCTAGATGATCAACATTTCTTGAAATAAGGATTTTTTAACTAATATTGGAGATCCCGGATTCTAATTAGCCTGTTTTGCAAAAGTGCATAGTTCTTCAATTGCTTTGACAATTTTATTGTCTTTTTTTAAACTTAAATCGCAATTGGAGAAAATGTTAATGAATAAACCTCTGTTTAAAAACAAAATTAGACAAAGCTCTATTAAAAGCAAATGAAAATCAGACAAAGGTTTGTTTTGTTATATTTCTCAAAAAAATTGTCCATTATTGCTTTAAGTGATCTTCAGCAAAATAAAAGATGTGTGTACACACTAAATTTGTACTTTTTAATCATCTTTAATGCTGCTTCAAAATCAGTAATTATGTTAGTGTGTGCAGATAAAAAATAATGGTGGCACAAATGTTAATTGTATAAAAAATGTTTGAAGCAAAATTGCCAATAAGCTGTGATATTCTAAATGACCTACCCTTGGAAAAAATAAATAATAGAAAGAACTACAATTGCACTTAATGGTATATATTTTTTTTCTTTAAAATTTTACAAATTTCAGATGGCTGCCTATCAAGCAGGCTTGACCACCATGATTCTTAAATTGTGGGCCTGGTTCACTGCAGACAGAAAGCTACTGACAAGGGTACTCTCAATGCTTGCAACATATATATCAAGGTGTCCTACAGGTAAGACTACAATTGTGCAGTGGGAACTCATATCTAGCTGCCATCTTTGTTGGCTTGGAGAAGAGGTGATGTACCTTCTGGATTTTCTTTTATAGCAGTGCTTGGTAACCTTTGATTTTACCACATTTGGTAACTTTGTTGAAGAAAGGTTGCAGTATGAAGCGAACTGTAATGCTCAAAGCCATGCTGTGTCAGGCAGTGACCATGCTGCTAGTTGATGCTACCCAATGAAATTGACAGTTACCGATCACTCACTCAAAAACATCTGGAGGTACACCAACCCTTCTCCATAGTTGACAATTCAAAATGGTGGCGACCATTGCATTGGGTGAGCTCAGGAGCCACAAGTTCCCCTTTTTGCATCGCCTGGAAGAAGGCACATAGGGATTGCTTTAGTAGTGTGTCTATCTGTCTGTGTGTGTGTTTGTGTGGTTAGAGGTCATTTCCCCAAAATGGTCAGAATTATAAAATTGCTTGGTGTATGGATCACGTATGTCAATCGATTTTCATGACACTGAGATACAATGGCCCTTGGGACTATAGTGTCCTACATGCTGGTGACCTTTTGTATCCTTGGTGACCTCATGTGACCTTTGTAGCCATTCACAAACCATGACGGCAAATGACACTTGTAATCGTTCAGTGCATGCTGTATTTTTAGTTCCTTGGTTGCTGCAAACAAACTAGCATCTTGTCTCTATGTGAAGAGTTAGACCATCTCCAGCCTTTGTAAATGATGCTATACTTGTAAAAAGGTATTATGGTTTGTTCCAAAGGCTTTGATTGACTCTCTGATTGCCTTGTAAAAATTCAAGATTGTGAACCGCAGTGACTTTTTGCTCCCTTGCCTGTTGCATGAGCCATTTACAAATAATGTATGGAGATGAGACACCAGCTCTGGTGAGCAACTTGATCCACCCGTCTAGCGCCACTTGTAAAACCAAGTTCCTGGCTGTCCTATAAAAAGGCAGGGAAATGATTCGATGAGAGAGTTAATTTTACAGTGAAATTAATTGTCATCACAGGTATAATGTATTGCAACTTGTGTTGACAAGGTTGCAAAATATAAGTGGGACCAAGAATTTCACTGAAATGATGTGTGAACTTTCATACTATTCCATAGCCGTTTGGTGGACTAACCGAGCTAAAGACTGCAAGTGCCACAAAGCAAGGTTGCTGTGAGCACATTCAAGCTAACTGTAACATTAAAAACTTATACTTCTAGAAATGGGATTTCTCTTAAATGCTGGTGTTATATTAATAATTGCTATTTGACATTTCATTTAGATATTCTTATGCACTGGTGATATATCAGAATTTTTGACAGGCAGTTCTGGGCCCTATTTCATAAAGTTCAAATGAAGTTCAATCCCAGGCTGCTTTCATACTTGGGTCCTATTTATTTTTGTTTCCTTATGAATTCTTACAAAATCTTCAAAGAAGCATTACATTCTTAAGAAGAATCACTCTTCTTAAATTTGCTTAATTTTAACTTTTGTGAAATAGGGTTCTGAGTCAATATTGCCCAGGCTCTTCTAGTTCAACACAGAAATTTGATCATGCATGGGTTTAACATTTTTTTCAAACTAGATTGATTGCTTATATAAATTTATGCATTTGAATGTCTTCGACTGCCTCATGACTGCTTATTATACCATTTTTGTGGTAAGGGTTTATATCCCAGAATATAGCATTGCTGCTTTTGCAGTAATGCAAAAAAGCTCTCTAGTTAAATAGCAATAGTTGAAGTATTCAAATTGAATTTGTTCCTGGGGTCTACACTAAGATATCTGAAAGTATTAGTGCCTCAATGTACTTTGAGCTACAAGATGTACCTTGAGCCATGAATGAAAGAATAACCCTTTTTTAAATTGCAAAAATGGGTGTTTTTTTGTTGGAGGATAATTAAACTGTGACTTTCACTACCTCATTTTAACCAAACTGACTGATCCTGTCCTACTCAGACCAGGACCACCTTTGGGTCAGAGGTCATTTAGGGCTAACAAGAGTAAACAAAAGTACATGTACCTGATGCATGAATATTTTCAGGTGTCGTTAGAGTGGTCACCTTTAAGGCACTCTCAGTGATTTGGAAAAAAAAATAAAAAATCATTTTTGCAGGTCTGTAACAAGTACAGGTATCCTAATATGCCCTGTAAATGATAAGACCAAAAGCAAAAAAAAAAAAAAAAAAAAATCTTAAGAAGAATCACTCTTCTTAAATTTGCTTAATTTTAACTTTTGTGAAATAGGGTTCTGAGTCAATATTGCCCAGGCTCTTCTAGTTCAACACAGAAATTTGATCATGCATGGGTTTAACATTTTTTTCAAACTAGATTGATTGCTTATATAAATTTATGCATTTGAATGTCTTCGACTGCCTCATGACTGCTTATTATACCATTTTTGTGGTAAGGGTTTATATCCCAGAATATAGCATTGCTGCTTTTGCAGTAATGCAAAAAAGCTCTCTAGTTAAAGTCTGACTCAGAGATTTCGAAATATTATTTTTTTGTGTAATAATGACAAATAGTCAACTAGAACTAAAGATAGTAACCTAAAATGCACAATTCCGAAATTTGAGATGAATCGGATTTTTCGTTTTGATGCAGTAAACATTTATGTGTAGTATTACGTCCCATAGGATACTGTGTATAACAAAAATTCCGGATCCGGAATTTTATAACAAAATTGTGATTTTCTATATGAAGGAATTCAATTTAAGCTTAGCAATTTCACACAGTGATTAGTATATGGACAAGCATTATGTAGATGCAAAAAACACGATTTTTTTGGAAATTGAGGGCGCCCTCCTCAGGAAATCTCTGAGTCGGCCTTTAAATAGCAATAGTTGAAGTATTCAAATTGAATTTGTTCCTGGGGTCTACACTAAGATATCTGAAAGTATTAGTTGCTCAATGTACTTGAGCTACAAGATGTACCTTGAGCCATGCATGAAAGAATACCCTTTTTAAATTGCAAAAATGGGTGTTTTTGTTGGAGGATACTTAAACTGTGGACTTTCACTACCTCATTTTAACCAAACTGACTGATCCTGTCCTACTCAGACCAGGGACAACCTTTGGGTCAGAGGTCATTTAGGGCTAACAAGAGTAAAAAAGTACATGTACCTGAGCTATGAATTGAATTTTTCAGGTTGTCGTTAGAGTGGTCTCAGCTTTAAGGCACTCTCAGTGAGTTGGAAAAAAAAAATCAAAAAAAAAATCATTTGTGGCAGGTTCTGTAACAAGTACGGTATCCTAACATATGCACTGTAAAGATAAGACCAAAAAGCAGCCTGATAAGAACAAAATGGATGACTTTATTCATACTGTTCAATGAACACTTTATAAAACACGTAATTGAATAGAGATGGATATTTTTGAAAACTGCTGTTTTCTTCCTTTTCTGTCAATTCTTCAGTTGGAAAGAAGTAACTTGTGGGAATTCTACAGACTTATCCTTCACTTCTAAGCTATTCCTGCAAATTTGAAATATTTTGACTCTTTTTGGAAAATCACTGATGTGTCTTTAATGGGGTGCATGATATCTCCCGTTCAAATCAAAGAAATAGTTGAGAAAATATGAGGCCAAATGTAGATGAGGCCCTTAACTTTCATGGAAGTGCTTACACCGAGAACCGCAACAAGAGTTATCATACATGCCTTCCGTCATGTTCCAAGGAAGTTGAAATGCTCGGTATGAAATCAAGTTATTAAATGCATGCGAACTCAACTCTGCACACTGTAAACAATAAATCAGCATGACAGTTTTTCTGACATTCATATTTCCCAAGTTATGTTCTACACAATTTAAAACACTCGTACCATGTTACCATGTTGCAGCTTGCAGTTCCTGGAGAGTAGGTCACTCCGTAAGACTGGTCGGTCGTACTTCACAACCCTGTGAGACCAACCCGAGGGAGCCCCCCCCCCCCCCCAGAAATCAAGAATGGAGTCAGCAAAGATTGAAGATCATCCTGTGGCCGACAAGTTGTTCGCAGTTTTAGGCAATGCAGTTTGGTCGTCGGAATGTCGCAATGTTCTCTGGAAGGTAGGTTTGGCCCACTTTGTTTCACTTTTGAGATTATGTTGGATAAATATATATAATATACATCCCTTTGAGAAATCCCAAATAAAATATAGTACAGGTGTGTGTGTATGTGTGCTTGTGCGTGTGTGTGTGTGTGTCTGTGCGTGCATTTGTGCATGCATGCAGTGGTGTGACATCCAAGTAAGAGTCATGAGGGGCCTCATGCCTCTTAATCAAAACCAAGATTAGAATTCACATGGGAAGACTGCCTCAAACCTTCAAACAAATTATGACAAGAATTAAATCTGAAATCTTTATTTCCATGCAAAAAATATGTACAATATAAAAACATACTAGACAACATGGAGGAGGTGAACAAAAGGCCAAAAAGACCTGTAAACGGACACCTCCTAAACGAAAAATAAATAAACGTTACCGGAGGATTCACACCGCAACCATTAGCACAAAAACGGTAAACACCAACCACTACCTATCCCCACACCAGGCCCCCCCCCCCCCCCCGCCCCCCCGACCCGCCCGCGAGTTGCCATGATTACGTTGTGAAACTGCAAGACAAATACACGCCAAACCCATACTTATTACCAAATGTTTTAAATCAAAAAAAGATAATCACCACCACTTCAAGCTGTGTGATTATCTAGCAATGCTATAAAAACACCACTTTTAATTGGGGTATCATCTTCTCATTTTTGTGGGGTTTTTTTTTTTTCTAATCCAGTGGCATATTTTTTTCTCCTTTTACAAGTTTCCAGTAAATCTAATTAACCATAAAGTTTTTGTTTGGCAACAAAAAGGGTGCTTCATTACCTGTGTAACACTTTAAACATTTCAAATTTCTAGCCAAGTGTTCTATGTATCGCAGGATATTGCTTCAAAATTTGATTTTTTTTTGGCATCAACTTTGATGCATTTCCTTTCCCTTTCTCAACATGTGTCATTATTTTTGTATTATAATTATGAAGGATGATTTACTTGTATACCAAAGAAATACCTTTATGAATGGGATGGGGGGCATATCTCAAGACTTCTTTTAGGTAGGACTAGGTAATGGCAAAATGCCTACAGTTCAGTTTGGAGTGCCTTTGCCGATGTTAAGGTGCATTTTCTGATCCTACACGTTTATTTTGTTTATGATTCACTAGATATCCTCACGGAAAGGTTATTTCTAAAAATTCAGTTTATTGTGCATGTGATGTTTTTAATGAGCGAATATGTGTTTTGCACTGCCTCATAGCTCCAGTTTGCCTTAGAGTAAATCAAATTTGCGGTTACGTTAGGCACACAGCTATACTTGGGCCACCATTTTTATATGATATCAAAAATGTGTGGTGTCATTTCTTTGAGGTAATCAGGGGACGAGGCTTTGGATCACAATGCCTCTTACTCTTTTGTTCCAAACTTTTTTATCTGAGCCCACTCATATGGCTGGACATGGTACCCACATATACTGATCCTATGCCCGTGTGTGGCGTGCTGTGACGTGCGTGCATGTGTGGGTTTACCAACTTAACCTGCACGCTTGACTAAAAAAGACCATTCGCCAAGTGAGCATGCTATATGAATGTTCTGGTTTGGGTACTTTAATTATACCAAACCAAATTTTCAGAAAAAAAAAACGTGCCTTGGTACTTACAGCACTATCAGTATCAGTCAGTTTTCCCAATTCAAATTGCCCCTTTTGTCTCTAATTGCTACTGTTAGGTCATATCAGCAACTTGTATTACCGTCTTTGTGAAAACAGACAGTTAAAGTATTTACAGCGTGTCTTGCATATGCCATTTACTCCAGTTTCCTCAGCGCCTTGAGCGACAGGAACCAGGTGCATTTATTTTTGACAATTTGCCCCTGGTTTCACAGGGTTTTAACAGGACAATTTCTAAGATCATGCATGATCTTAGAAATTGTCCTGTTAAAACCCTGTGAATCAGGGGCAATTTTCAAAAACATGTAAATGATGTAATGACAATCCATTGTCAGGCTTAGTGACATGTTTTTTAAGGACCGTGTCAACCCTTGAGTTTCCGAGTATCTATTTTGTGTTTGTAACTTTTTGCAATATTTGAATATTGTATGTAAATAATACATTTTCTAGAAAGCAAATTGGACGATGAACCCGCATGGTGGCTCAGATTAAGTAAAACTTTTCCGGGATTTGAGAAAAAATACTACAAAAACATTATTTGTCCCAAAAGTTGTTCAGAACTGCATAACAAAACACTTTGATTTTCATGATTTCTTATTTAATTTTTTAGAAAGATTTTTTTTTTTTTTTTTTAACGTTTTTGTTTTTTTTTTCATTTTTTAAAACAGAGCTTTTCGAAATTAAGGAAAAATGTCAAAAAAGTGTGATTTTTACTTTTCTTTTTCAAAATTTTGAGTATATATTGGAGAATATCTTTAGTTCAGAAATCGAAAAATGAAAAAATGGAGAAAACCGTTCCTAGAGAAGCCCGATGCTATTGTAGAAAGTTAAGCTTCCTTTTACTACTACTGGGTGCGGAATTTTAGAGTTATTTTTCTGAAAATTTTTTTTTTGCCAATTTTGCGAAAATTGACATTGAGAAAATCTGTGTTTTAGATAAAAAAATGAACTTTTCCCTCACGCCATTCAAGCTGTCTCTTTCTCAAATAACTTTATCTTTGAACTCAAATTGAGTGTTGTATAAGTGATGAAAATACATCTTTATGCAGTAAATTGAATCAAACCATCTTTTGTCTCCAACTCCCAGAAATCAAAAGAAATTGAAATTTCTCTGGTCTAAATTTAGTAGCCCGCCCTCTTTTTTTTTTTTTCTGTTTAATTGTCAATATGTTTTTATTGGTTTTTTAAGATTCGTTCGAAAAAAAAATCCATTCAAACTGCACATTGCTTCAGTATGCACAAAAACTTCCACCACGCACGGATGCTGCCCTTGCGCCTGACGGCGTGAAAGGTGCTAAATTCCCGCCGTTAAGGAAAACCAGTGGTTAAGACCATTTGCGCCTGGGTGTCTAGATTTTGGTCGTACCCTGCGCTAGAATGGATCTACGGGCGCAAATTTGCGCCCCGCGCCCGCTTATTTCAAGGCTTGCCGTTTCTAGACTAAAAAAGTCGGATCCTGAACCTTTATTCGTAAACAAAGCTAAAAATCATCATTTTTTCTTGACAATCGGCATGTACCGTTGTCCACTTCCAGGGGTTGTTACTACACAGTTTCCATACAACTGTGTCAAAAAATGGACTTCGATGAAAAAATGGGAAGGGGAAGATTTGTTTACATTTGACAAATCGCTGATATGGCTTTAAGGATAGTTACTGCTAGAACACAGTGCCTGTCACCTCATAGCCTACTTTTATCCATTTAAGATAAATCCTCCTGGTGTAATATCTCTCTCTGTGAAGGTGACTTTATTAGGGAAATATCACCTAATGCGTATTCTCTTTGTCTAGATTAGTATGTTCGTGAGGTCTCTGGACTTTGTACCAGACTTTAGCGGGTTAAATCTGGTTTTGTGAGTGCTCAGCCATTTCACTGTTCGCATCAGAGCATATTGCTGGAGTGGCTTGTAGCTCCATCTGTCTGTCTGAATACCTTTAATAAAATTGATACAAAATACTGGTTTAAGGAATAATAGTTTGGGGAATCCTTACTGATACGGTGACTGCGACCAATGGTTCATCTCATTAACTCATACCTTTTCATGACTTTACTGATGCATGCATATTGCAATTCTGAGGCTAATGCGTCATCTCAATTACCTGAAAACATTACAAGAATTTCGGTAGACTGATGAAAGGGATCTTAATTTTCTTTTATAGTTTATTACAGGGAATTATTGATGTTACTTTTTATAGATTTGTCGCCTGAACTAATTAATCTTGGCTTGTCTGTTACTCATTATTTTGGTATCTAATTTCTCTCATATATCCCCAGTAAAGTAACACTGGTGATTACCTATGCGGTTTGATCTGGGAACCCTGTCGGATGTCACTTTCGAGACTGCCTACCGCGTGTCCATTCATGTCATTCAACTGCTACACCTAGTGTAATCTTCATTGACATTCTACTGCTCACCTGGGTATCCCATTTCATGCATTCCACTGTTACCTGTGGTATTCATTATGACATCACTGCTCACACTGTGGTATCCCATTTCATGACATTCCACTGCTCACCTGTGATTCATTCTGCCATTCCACTGCTCACCTGTGTTCCATTCCTGACAATTCCTACTCTTACTGCGCACCTGGGTATCCATTCTGGCATTCCACTGCTCACTCTGGGTATCCATTCATGACATTCCGCTGCTTACCTGTGTATCCATTCATGACATTGCCACTGCTACCCCTGTTTATTCATTCATACATTCCACTGCTTACCTTGTATCCATTTCATGACATTCTCTGCTCCCACCTGTGTTCCATTCATGACTTCGCTAACTGCTTAACAGTGTTCTCCATTCAATGACATTTCATTGCTTACATGTGTATCCATTCAGACTTCCACTGCTTACCTGTCCTATCCATTCAGACATTCACTGGTCACCTGTGTATTCCCCATGACATTTCATTGCTTACATGTGTATCCATTCATGACATTCCACTGCTCCCCTGTGTATCCATTCATGACATTCCACTGCTCACCTTCGCATCTTCATGACAAGCTACTGCTTACCTGTCTATCCATTCATGACATTTCCACTGCTCACCTGTGTATCCATTCATAACATTCCGCTGCTTAATAACCGGTGGTATCCTTATTGACATTTCACTGGCTCACCTGCGTGTGCCATTCATGGTCATTCCACTGCCTTCCTGTTTATCCATTCATGACATTCCACTGCTTACCTGTGTATCCATTCATGACATTCCACTGCTTACCTGTTGATCCATTCTGACATTACCCTGCTCACCTGTGTATCCATTCCTGTCAATTTCACTTCTTACCTGTTGTATCCATTCATGACATTCCCCTGCTTACCTGTGTATCCATTCATGACATTCCACTGCTCCCCTGTGTATCCATTCATGACATTCTACTGCTTACCTGTCTATCCATTCATGTCATCTCCCTGCTTACCTGTGTCATCCATTCCACATTCCACTGCTTAACCTGTGTAATCCATTCATGACACATTCACTGCTCACCTGTGTATCCATTCATGGCATTCCACTGCTTACCTGTGTATTGCATTCATGAATTCTAACTGCCCTCTTTGGGTATCCATTCATGACTTTCATTGCTCACCTGTCTATCCAGTCATTTCATTCCACTTCCCCCCTTACCTGTGTATCCTTCATGACATGCTACTGCTCACCTGTGTAATCCTTCTGACCTTCATTGCTCACTGTGTATCCATTCATGACATTCACGGCTTACCTGTCCCTATCCATTCCTGTCATTCCACTGCTTACCTGTGTAATCCCATTCATGACAGTATCCACTGCTTACCAGTGTATCCATTCATGAAACCTTTCAGTCTTACATGTGTAATCCATTCATGTCATTCCACTGCTTAACTGTCTATCCATTCATGTCATTCCACTGCTTACCTGTCTCTCCATTCATGTCATTCCTGCTTACCTGTTTTCCATTCATGTCATTCTACTGCTTACCTGTGTATCCATTCATGACATTCCACTGCTCCCCTGTGTATCCATTCATGACATTCCACTGTTCACCTGTGTATCCATTCATTACATTCCACTGCTTACCTGTCTATCCATTCATGACATTCCACTGCTTACCTGTCTATCCATTCATTGTCCATTCCCACTTTTTTGCCTTACAGGTGTATTCCATTCCTGACATTCCCACTGCTACCAGGTATCCATTCATGGACATTTCATTGCTTACATGTGTATCCATTCATGTCCATTCCACTGCGTAACCTGTCTTATCCATTCAATTTTTTGTCAATTCCACTGCTTACCTGTCTATCCATTCATGTTCTTCCAATGCTTACCATGTTTATCATTCATGTCATTCCCTGCTTACCTGTGTATCCTTCATGACATTCCACTGCCTTACCTGTGATCCATTCATGACATTCCATGCCTACGCTTGTCGATCCATATGACATTCCACTGCTACCTGTCTATCCAGTCATGACATTCCACTGTTCAACCTGTGATCCATTCATGACATTCCCACTGCGCAAACTGGGGTATCCATTCAGACACTCCACTGATCACCGGTGTATCCATTCATGACATTCCACTGCTTACCTGTGTATCCAGTCATGTCATTTCCACTGCCTACCTGCGTGTCCATTCATGTCATTCCACTGCTTACCTGTCTATCCATTCATAACATTCCACTGCTCACCTGTTTATCCATTCACTCATTGGAATTCCACTGTGTTCACCTGTGTATCCAGTCATGACATTCCACTGATTTACCTGTCTATCATTCATGACCTTCCAATGTTCACCTGTGTATCCCATTCCATGACATTTTCCACTGTTTTCCTACCTGTTATCCCATCCATGAATTTCACTGCTACCGTGGATCCATTAATGGACATTCCACTGCTCACCCATGTTTATCCATTCAGCACATTCCACTGCTTCACCGTGTATCCCATTCTGACATTCCACTGCTCATCTGTTTATCTATCCATGCCATTCCACTGCTCACCTGTCTATCCATTCATAACATTCCACTGCTCACCTGTTTTCCTTTAAGGCTTTCCACTAATCACCATGTTTTCCTTTTCCATTCATGTCATTTGACTAGCACATCTGCTATGGCAACTAAAAAATTGAGGCCCGTATTCTCCACGCTGTTAACGCTAATCACTGGTTAAATCGCAATTTAAACAGCCGCTCAAATAAACGCAATTCTCAAAGCATAGTAACTTTAAACGCTTGTTTAATTTAGCCGCACATCGTTAAAACATGCCTACAACGTTTTTGTTAAACTTAGACTTGGTCCGGGGGTGGTAGTTTAGGCCGTGTTTAAATTCAAGTTTTGTCAAATGCCTGATTATTTTAAGCTCTATGTGATACTCGCGGTTAGAACAGTTAACGCCTTATGATCTTATCTTTTCTTTTGAATCATCGTTAATCTCTTCTCGTCCCATTTCCTTTGCTTGCTTTTTCATCTGTTGTTTATAGTATGTATTGCAATGATAGCAAGTGTGGCACAACGAATTAACAAACAGTTTTAAAGAGGCCCGGCGTTTGTCTCCAATTCAAACAAATTCTAAAGCTCCTTGCGTAAAAGCGCATTCTTGAAATACCTGTGGCTTCATTGCGTTGCATTACCAATACGGAAGGCATTGTCTGGCATATAAATATTGTTCCAACGCACACCGTCATGATATAGGCGAAAGATAAGTCACAGTTCGGGGATGATATTTACGGCGTTTGAATACAGTGGTTAGCTAAACGACTCTAAATATTTAACCTGCGGTTTTTTAAACAAGTTTTGTGTTAGCTAACTATAGGTTTTCATATGTTTTAAATTACATTTATTAGTTAGGCATTATATGACACTACTTCAATTTCGGGCAGGTTTTTCTTGCTGGTTCTTTTATGGTGTTACAGTTATTGAACACCCAAGACCTATTATAACCTTGTTAGCCCAATTAGGTTTTTATCCTGGTTATTATAGGTATTATATTAATTATGCTGTGATGTTTGTCAAAACAGGGGGATTTCACATTCTGAGATTACAACTCGCCTGAAGAGCTTGCCAAGTTAACAAATAATTATATAATATCCAATTCCAAGTTTAACTTGTTGGCTACTTCCAGCTGAAATTTTATGTATTGTCAATGAGGTTCATTTCATAATATTGAAGGTAGAGGGAACGCTAGGCTGTTATTTTAAGGAGGTGAGGTGGTATCAAATCATTTGGTCAATTTAGGAATATAAATTTCTTCTGATTATTCTGATAAGCCAGTTGTACATGACTCGTATTTGATAGTACAGAATAAAGATTTGTTTTTTAGATTTGAGGTGTGTTCGGGTGTATATCTTCAAATAGCAATAGTTAAAGGCGGATCCGATCATGGTTCCGACTTTTTTATCCACCTGGCTGAAAAGCGAAGGGGTGATTGCCGTCCGTCAAGGCGTCGGAGCCTCCCAACACAAATCTTGTGAACGCGATAAACATGAGACCCATAAGGGTTATGGTGATGTTACTTGGTGGGTGGGATCGGACTGCCTTGCCCTTCATCTGATTAGATTATGGGCGGGTCGTATGCTAATTATGTAACTTTATTTGGCATAATTAATGAGTTAATTTGGGGTATTTTCCAACACAATATTGTGAAAGCGATACCATGAGACCATAAGGGTTATGGTGATGTTAACTTGGTGGGTGGGATCGGACTGCATGCCCTTCATCTGATTAGGATTATGGGCATGGCATATTGCTAATTAGGTACTAAATTGCATAAGTAATGAGTTAATTTGGGGTATTTTCCAGCACAATCTGCGAACGCGATAACATGAGACCATAAGGGTTATGGTGATGTTAACTTGTGGGTGGGATCGGACTTGCCATTGCCCTTTCATCTGATTAGATTCTGGGCGTGGCATATTGTAAATTGAGGTGCCTTAATTGCATAATTAATGAGTTAATTGGGGTATTTTCCAACACAATCTTGTGACGCGATAACATGAGACCAATAAGGGGTATGGTGATTTAACTTGGTTGGGTGGGATCGGACTGACATGCCCGTCATCTGATTAGATTATGGGCGTGCGTGGCATATGCTACTTAGGTACCATACTTTGGCATTAATAATGAGTAATTTGGGGTATTTGTACCCAAAAAGCTTGTGAACAAACTATCTGAAGGATCCATAGTCCGATTGATGAAATTGATGGAGGGGTGGGGAATCATGTACTCTCACGCTGATGAGGTTTGTGGTGAATGATATGTTAATCAAATAGCTAATTTGCATGATTATGGGATAAATTTGTTATTTTCACCAAAAAACTTGTGAACAAACTATCGGAAGATCCATAGTCCGATTTTGATGATTGAAACTGATGGAGGGGTGGGGAATCATGTAATCTCGCGCTGATTAGTTTAAGGTGGGTTGTCCGGGTTAAGGGGGGGGGGGGGGGGTGTCCGGTTTAAGGGGGGTTGTCCAGCTTTAAGGGGGGTTGTTCCAGCTTTAAGGGGTTGTTGGTTGAAGGGGATTGTTGGGGGTTTATTTAAGGTGGGTTGTCTGGGTCTAAAGGGGGTTGGTCCGGGTGTAAAGGGGGTTGTCTGGACTTAAGGGGGATGTGGGGTTTAAGGGGGGTTGTAAGGGTGAAAGTGTAAAGGGTTGTCCGGTTTCAAGGGGGGTTGTCGGGTTAAGGGGGGTTCTGGTTAAGGGGTGTTTGGGTTTAAAGGGGGTGTCTGGGCTTAAGGGGGCTTGTTGTGGTTTAAGGTGGGTTGCACGAGTATAAGGGGGGGTTGTCCAGAGGTTAAGGGGGGTTTGTCCGGTTTAAGGGGGGTTGTTCCAGCTTAAGGGGGTGTGGGTTAAGGGGGGTTGTGCGGGGTTTAAGGTGGGTTGTCTGGGTTTAAAGGGGGTTGTCCGGGTTTTTAAGGGGGGGGGTCTGGACTTCAAGGGGGGTTGTCCGGGTTTAAACGGGGTTGTCCGGGTTAAGGGGGGTTGTCCAGCTGTAAGGGGGGTTGTCCAGCTGTTAAGGGGGGTTGTTGGGTTTAAGGGGGATTGTGGGGTTTAAGGGGGTGTCCGGGTTTTTAAAGGGGTTGTCCGGGTTAAGGAGGGTGGTCTGGGTTTAAGGGGGGTTGTCTGGGCTTAAGGGGCTTGTTGTCCCGCGAACGAGTTCGGAACGGGGACTATGAAATGGAGCAGCGTCCGTCGTGTGTCCGTTCGCTCATGTACGTCCGTGCGTCAGTCTGTGATAAAAATGTTAACCCATGTTGTACACGATTTATCGGGAGTTCCGTAAGGCGACAATGATGCAACTTGGTGGAAAGATGCGGGTTGATGAGTTCTTGATGATAGATTTGGGCCGGAAAATATGCTAATTAAGTATCTAATGTGCATAATTTATAGAAAAAGTTTCCTGCAATGGCCTTTGTACAGGTTTCTGGAGTTCTGTAAGGATATATGATGTAACTTGGTGGAAGAAGCGAGCTTGAGAGTTCTCAACCTAATTAGATTTGGGGAGTATTTCGGGCAAAATTGGAGTATGGCAAATCGACCCAATTAATATGCCAAAAATCAGCGTAATTGCATAGATTTTTTTCAAACGGTACATCGGATACTCAAAAATTCATGCGCTGCATGAAGAATATATGGCACATCTTTTTTGCAATATGAAAGTATGGTGTGGGCATAGGATGCAAAATGAGATAATTAAATATGCTTAATGCTGTATCTATGAAATGGTACGTGGATATGCAAAAATTCCTTCTTCGGTACAGCATGAGACGACTATGCCATAGGGGAGGGGGTGGGGTTGTTGGGGTGGGGGTGGGGTGTTGTTGCGGAGTGTTGGGGAGGGGCGGGGTGTTGCGGGTGTTGGGAGGGGCATGCATGGTGTTGGGGAGGGGGTGTTGCAGGGTGGATGGGGAGGGGTGTGGGTTGTGGAGGTGTGGGGGAGGGTGGTATATGGTATGGTGTGGCAGGGTGTTGGGGAGGAGAAGTGGCTGTTGGGAGAAGTGGGTGGAGTGTTTGCGGGGTGCTGGTGACGGGGTGGGGTTTTTGAGGGGGTGTTAGGAGGGTGGTTTTGCGTGGTCTTGGGGAGGGGTGGTGGGGGTTGTAGTGCATTAAACTCATGTTAGTTGATCGCGACATGCGGGTGGGGACTATTTTACGCATCGCGTAAATACGAGTTCGCATTGTTGTGGTTTAAGGGTGGGTGCAAAAGTTTAAGGGGGTTGTCCAGTTTGAGGGGGGTTGTGGGGTTTAAGGGGATTTTTGGTTTAAGGGGGGTATTTGCAGGCTGATTATTTAAAAAATTTGTAACCCGCTCCCGCCAGGGGGATGTAGCGGTTCGAGAACCGCGACGTGTATTTTTTGGATATTTTTGATTCACGTGGAAAAACGTCAGATTTAACAAATTTGAGTGAAATCAGTCAGCCATTTGCCATGAGTAGAAAACAAAAATGGTAATATTTTGCCTCATAGGACAGTGGGTTAATTAATGGGTGGACCACATTGGGGTCATGAGCAAAAATGACCTTTGATATCAAAATCTCAAATTTGGGATAGGGTATAAAGTGGGATGAGGTTTCGACGGGTCACCCAATTTGAAAAGGTGAGGTTGATTTTTTGGGGGGTGTGGTAGGTTTTTGTCTAGCGCTGTGTTTTGGGGGATATCGTTATGTTTTTGGGAAGTCTTCCTAATGTGAGTAAAAGTACAATAGCTTATGTAGAATGAGCGTGGGGTGGACGGTGGGTGACGATTGTAAGAAAATCAGATCCATCTGATACTGGGTATCATCAGCAGAATAGTGCCATCAACCAAAAGAATTCAGCTGGTGTTGATTTGTTTACCATGGTTACTTGAAGAAAATATTCACCATCTTGTGGAAAAAATAGAAACCTATGCAATCTGTGAATGAGAATTTGGGAAATAAAGGCGGTAGGAACTTGTTTTGGAAGGAAGGAAGATGGGATTAAGGAAGATTTTCCTTGTCCATTTGAATAAAGCAATGATATTTAAGCATACCAAGTCTCAACTCCAAAAAGGTTGACTGATTTTAGACAGTGAAGAAGCTATAAACGGATCTTGAATTCACAGATGAATGGGTAATAAATGTTAGACTAGCATGAATTTTGTTTTGTCTACTATCTAGTGTGGATTTTATAATCACCTGGCATTGCATGGAAAGTAATCAGTATAGACAATAATGTCAATAAGTGATAGTTCTGCGATTTCTCATTCTGGTGCATTGCAATCAATTCTTAATAATCACACCAGCAACAAGTTTATGAGAAGGTAGCCCACTCTGGCATGTGTCATTGTCGCAGGCCCCCACCACTAATTCCAATCTGCATAATAAATGTTTTATGTTTCCATGCCAAATATCCCAATTATATTGTACACATCTTGGCTAACATTCTTTTCCTTGGGCCTTAACCCTTTCAACCTGGTAGATTCCGGTGAGTTGTTAGAAAAGTCAATTGGATTTGCATGATGGCTTCTCAAAAGGACCTATGGATCAATAGGAGCCATCCATTGGTTTTATGTGTTAGTTTTTTTTTTTCAGTTAAAACCAAAGTTTAACTCCGGTTTGTCCACGCTAAATGAGGGTGGCCGGATACACCTCACCACTCAGCAATACTGCGTGTGAAGATTTATTGGAGCAAAAGATAATGACCGGATTGCCCTTCCTGATGTCAATCCACAGTTTTCAGCGGTGGGCTTAGCCTTGGGCAACCAGACCACCATGCAAGGCAAGCATGTTGCTGGATGGCCGCCATTAGCTATCCTGAGCTGATGCCCTGTAGTAGATTCTTTTTCAATCTATCAGGGTAACCAGCTACCATCTTTCATTAGATTTCCTTAGAAAACCCATTAGGTGTGTCGGTTTATCCGCCGACAACTCGGCATTGGGACAGGTAGTACTGGGGTACCAGGCTACCAGTAGCAGGCGCCAAAGAAAACCTGCCTGACAAGTTTAACATTACAACAACCACAAAATGCTCCCGAGCAAACTTCCCAGCCAAAAATGGATTGATTCCTAAGACACTGGGAGGTAGTTGGAATTTTTCAACCAAAAATCTGTTATACACAAAGATTGTGCCAATTTGTTCAGGCTTTGATAATTTAGATGGTAGGCTTATGTATACCGAGACCTTCGAGCTATTCCCAGTCATTATTTAGAATCGGCACTGAAAATTCTTATTTTTGCTAGTTACTTAATAATAAAAAACAACACAAAGTTCAACGGAATGTTTTCACATCACCGAGGTTCAAAGTTCCTTATTAATTAAAGTTAGTAGAACTGGCATACTACCATGTTAACAATGTCATACCCATCAAGCAACTAAAAAAAATACACCAGGCCATGCAAATTGGATGGGCCCATATTAAAAATGTGACAAAAACCATTAGTGGCGTCTTGCAACGTTCAGTAAACTTTTCTGAACAAACCAACATCCCCTATTTTTTACTTTCAGATCATTTTTTATTCAAGGGTCGGCCTTTGCAAAACTCAACAACAACAAAGTCATTTTCCATGCTGTAACGTTGACGGGGGGGGTGAGGAATGGTTTGGGCGGTAAAATTCTCGTCCGCCAACAAACTCATCCAAATCAAAATGGATGTTGGCACTCTTGCCTTGCATTATTTAGCTATATGTGTGTTACATGCAAAATACCCTAGATAGCTTTATTAAACAATTAAGGGTGCACTTTTCACAAATCTATGAACATCCCTTTAAGGTCATAAGATTAAAGTAAAACTTAAATTCAAATCTAGAGAGTATCAAAAAAATTAAAAAGTTATATATTGTGCTTGGTCGCATCACATGTAATAAAAAATATTTGGAAAAGTTTTATAACTTGGTACAAATCATTGTGTTGATTCACCTATGTTATCTACACCCACAGGACTGTTTCTATGAATAAGCCCACAATGCACCTGTTCAACCAACACAAGTTCATTCAAACTCCATTCACAATCCAACGTTTTAGGTTTCCCCACAGATTGACACAGTCATGCGTACGTGAGCTAACATCCTTTCTGTTAACTTAGGTTACCTCTTCAGGGAATAAAAGCAAGAAACAGTGATAATGTTGGTTTTTGTGTATGTAGTAGATATTGTAAAATGCTTGTCTTATAAGAGATTTGTGGGCTATTTTGTGGGGGAAGGTGATGTTTAGTACTGCCAGATGAGAGAGGGAAAGTTCATTTTTTAAAAACATGATTTCTGAGAAAACAGAAATGTGATTTCTGAGAAAATGTACTGAAACCAAACTTCATCAACATTTGCTTAAGTTTAAAAACCTGTCCAAAAGGTAATAAAGTGTAACAGCAACATTTATTATTGTAGGATTTTTTTTATTCCTGTCAGTTCTTGGGGCGTGTCGACGATTCCATTCCCTGAGAGCTTGTATACTTTACCAATCAATCAATAGAAATTTGATGTGACGATACCAGATCAGATTAAGGCCATAATTAAAAAATGTCCCCTAAATTCCAAATACCAAATTTGAACAAACTCTGATGCGTCAACATAAGAAATTGACACGAATAGGCTTAAGTAATTATTACCCACCAAAATTATTTTACGTCACTAAGGAATATTAGAAAATCTGATACGTTTACATTTATTCGTCTTGTTCCAGAAGTAACGCATGACATTTTGGTCCAATCATTTGTCAAAGTACTAAGAGTTTTGGTCACTCATAACAAACTACAATATTTAACTGGCCTAATCCTCCTCAACGTTAGAGGTTCACCCTGCCTATATGTTCATGACATATTAATCCGTTCTTTGAATTGACTCAAACCATAGGAATTGATAGCGTGTCTAAGACTGTACGGCAATCTATTCAGTTGATCTGGTATGAAAGCCTGACATATTCGATACAAACAAGTTTATGTAAAATGGGTTAAAGCATCAATTCAGTTGAACAAGTTGAGCATTTACAGCTTTTTATTTATCCGACACATCCCCTCCAATGAATTTGTACCATGACAAGAATAAAAAATCGGGACTATAAAACTGGGTATCCACATTTTATCATCTAATGAATGAAGTGCATTTGAGCTAATTCAGGTGGCTAGATATGTCCTGTTTCCTCGGATAAAATGCTTCTTGTCAGACTTCAGACTTCAGATAAAATACTGGCCCAACGCCCAAGACGGAGCCAAACGGTCATGAAATGGTGAACTGCTAATGTGGTCGAATTTAAGTCGTTAAATGTAGACTTCCTTAGTGACTTGAGAAGTGATTGTATAATGCTGCTTTGAAGTTGTCAGATCAGATAGGTAGTTATGTTGTTGGGAATCAGTTCCAGTCCCGAATGGTTTTGGGTACTGTTATGACGTCTCGTAGACGTCCTAAGGTCAAGAAATACCTTTCAAAACACAATCAATGAGCCTGTGCACAACTGATCTAAATTAATATAATACACAGTTTTAATGATCTTTACTTGATTTGGTTCAAGAATTTGGTATGTGTCCAAAACCAATTTACATATACACATTAGTTTAAGATTACTTATGGTTTACTAGTGTCCTGTGTTGAACGCGTTGCGTTCAATCGATGGATTGTCCTCAATGTCCTCACAGCGAAGACCTCCAAAATGACAGCGCAACAGTTATACAAAACTCCTCAGTATTATCTTCCAAGGGAATCCCCCCCCCCCCCTTTTTCCTCAGTCCTGAAGGTATCTTGTCCAGCATTTCAAGACACAGGATAATTAAGTCCTCGCGTAATCAAATCCCACAGTCCAGATAACACCATCACCACGATTTCCTCAATCCTGTCCCAATTTGGAATCCTATTTTGATTCCCAGCACGTTCGGCTTCAAAGACGACGTAGACTAATACAGCACTCTGCTCACATGGAATTGAACATATAATATGTCCTGGCACTGTGTGTGAAGCATAAATCTAACCATTATTGTAGATAAAACTAGCTATCCTTACTGTATAGCTAATTGCAACTGCTGACGCGAGACTTTAGCTAAAATCTCCTATATCTACTGACTCACAAAAATCCCCGTCTAAAAATAGACATTACAAAATATTCTTATGCATAAACATGACCTGCACCATCAAATCAGATTTCACAATCTAACTTTCCATCAACTCTCATATATATAACTTTGTGGGGAATTCCCAGATCTTACAATGTTTTGATCTTTTAAAGATAAACAAGCTGAGTCAGTTACGAATTTTAGCATTCTTGGGCAATCCCCCACTTCCCCTATTGGGCAGTCTACACAGGTGCACTTAGCAAAACAACTAGGTTATTCCCCCTTTCTCTCTTTTAAGTAAAACAAAATACTTGTCCTGTGAGAACTTTCTCACTAAAATTGAAAAATAAATTTTAAAGTTTAATCATAAAAATGGAGGCCATATCACATACCCCCTAAAAAGAAAAGTTGATGAATGAAAATCTCCAAATCTGGTTTAATACCTTTAACCATTTTGTGGTTAATTTTTTCATACAGTGTTACACAGTGCAAATTCTATCCTACACTTTTTACTAAATGTTCTTGAATTGCTGCCTTCAGCCTATATTACATAAAATTGTGTACATCAAATTTTCTGAACAAAATTAGGCAGCTCTGGACAAGGCTCAGCCAAGAGACTTTTCTTTTCCTTTGATAAGTCTTATGTCCAGATTGTATTCTTTGTAGAGTTAAACTCCACCTTACAGGTCTCTGATTTCTATGTTTCATCTTGTGGATGAAAGTCACGATTGTGATCTGTGTACACTAGAACTGGGTTGTACTGTTGATCTCAATTACACTCAAAATTTTTGCCATGACAGAGCACTGCCAAGACATCTTTCTCATTTTTGAGTAGTTTTTTCTGATGTTTGTCAAACTTCTTTGAGAAATCAAAGACAGATGAATCTACACATCATTTTCATTCATCTGCTTGCATGAGAACATCCCCACAGCCCTACTCACTGGGCATCAACTGCCAACTTTAATTGTTTTCTGAAGTCCCCCCCCCCCCCCCCCCCCCCCCCCCCCCCCACGGCGAAAAAATCTGGCGCAAATTAATCCAATATTTTTTGTTCCAAACGCTTTTTTGGCAGTTTGCTCTGACCAGACAAATTTTGCGTTGTTCTTCAGAAGGTTGTCAGCGGAAACGCAATTTCTGCGAAATTTGGACAGTATTTCTGTAATACCCGACCATAGGATACCTAAAATCTCATGAGAATCTCTCTTACTCTGGTGTAGGAATCTCCATTCTTCAACTTTTGCAGTGATTGCCTAATTTGCCTTGACCACATATGCCCTAAGTATGTACATTTGCAATGGCAAAATTCACAATTTTCATTCACCGAGATTCACAGTGTTTTTTTTTTTAACCTCTTAGATAAATTTCTCAAATAGCTGATTGGAGCTGTCTCATGTGTTCTTCCCATGTTTCACTTACACAAGGAGATCATCGACAAAAATAGGCTTCACAATTTTCTATGTCTGCCAACTAACTCTGTTCACTAATCTCTAAATTTTGCGGCAGAAATTTTTGAGACCACATCGCCATTCTTTTGTATGGTATATGCCATCGGGCGTACAAAAGGCTGAATTTCTTTGGCACGTCCAGTGAGGGGATCCTGCCAATACCCCTTCACCAAATCAAATTTGCTAACAAAATTTGGCATTTCCAACTCTCTCTATGCATCATCAATCCGTGGGATTGGTTATAGTCCGGTTTTGGAACAATGTTGACTTTACTAAAATCTGTGACAAACGGAATGAACCATCAGGTTTGGGAACCAATACATGGGGAACCCATTCACGATTGCTTTGCTCTACTATTCCCTTGTCTAACATGTATTTTCATCACTCTCTTCCGATCTGTTGCAACTTGATTGGTTCACCCTATAAGGTTGCTTTACAGGCTCCGAGTCCCTACAGCTATGTCATGGGGTTATGACATGTGGTCCCTCACTAGGTACATCGGAATATGTTCGCCCACTATGAATTAACTCTTCCACTCCCTTTGTGACCATGGGGAGTGACCTAGTTTCTGTCTAAAATTTGGCAAGTATGGTCACATTTTTGCAATTTTGACACCATAATCAATTTTCTTCTGTGTTTTACAGTGCTGTTGTTTGCTCAGGTTCCTGACTCTGTGATTTCATACATTTGTACATTATCACTAACTCTGGATGAAACTACACACGCAGGCTTAACATCTCAACCTCTTTCATTATACTCTTTTAGCATATTTACGTGACATAATTGTCGACTTTTAATACGTCTACCTGGTGTTTTTGATCACATAATCAAGGTTTCCCACTTTGTTCTCAATCCCCATATGGTCCCAAAATACTTGGCTTGCAAAGGAGCCCTTGTATTGGAAAAAGTGTCCAAGACTTATCACCTGGTCTGAACACGCTGTTTCTGGCATCTTTGGTTCATACCTTTTTCATTTTTGCCTGGCCTCTGTTTGAGATTGGTTGGCAATTCTGTAGCTCTTTGGAGCCTTGTCCTTAATTGATACACATAGTCTAAAAAATTCACATCAGGATTTTCACACAAACACTTTCTTTCAGTAGTTTCATGGTCCCCCTAACTTTGTGACCAAACACCAACTCAAATGGCTAAATCCTAATGACTCTGTACAGCCTCCCTGGTAGCAATAACAGGAGATGACCTCCCTCCATCATCCCCATCCCCTTCAAATTCAAAACAATCGGTTTTTGATCATTGTTTTTAAATTTTTTGGTGGTACCTTTCTAGGGCCCCTTGGGATCTGGGTGGTATGCTGAATGAATAACTGTACTGGGAAATTCCCAACTGGTCCATAACTTGTTGGAACAACCTGACATGAAATTTGATCCTTATCAGACTGAATTGATTTTGGAAGCCACGAGGGTGAAAAACCTTGTTTAGAGCTGCACTAAACTCTGTGCCCTAATATTTCTCAAGGGTATAGCCTCAGGGAGTCGTGTGGAAGCGCACATGAGGTCCAGTAAATACTGATTTCCTGACTTGGACCGGGGTCCACACGAGGCTTTTTTTCGTAGTTTACTACAATAGTATTACAGTAGTACTACAATAAAGGCTGCGTGTGACTGCAAAATTAAGACGACATGTCGTCGTTGTACCATAGTAACTGTCGTACTGACTTAACGATGATAATTTCCGTCGTTGGGGGGCCGCTGTTTCCATGGTACTGTCGTAATTTATGGGGCAAAATTCTGTGTGGGACCACATTTCGTAGTTTTACTACCAGCTTACTCAATGAAACCGTGTTGTTGACCTCATGCGCGTGTGTCCAGAAATGTCTATGACACTATTACAATACTCTCCCGTGTGACCGGGACCGTCGTATAAGTATTACAGTAGTACCACAATAATAATATACGACACAACAACGAAATATTGCTCGTGTAACCGCCGGTCTAAGTCTTTGAATTGGGTCCTCATCTATTAACACCCTACCTAAATGGCTCATCAAATCTGGGTATTGGTTGCAAGGGAGCATTAGTATTTTCTGATTGGGCTTTGCCCACCATTTGACTGTGTGACAAGTCTTACATACTCAGACACCTCTTTTCTGAGTGTAGGCCACCAAAATGACTCCTACTCTGCATGTTGTTTTTTTCCTCACACACTAAGTGTACCTGTGCCATGGGACATCATGGGCTATGCCCTATCACTTCCCTATGGGATACCTTTGGCACTACAATTGATGCACAATACCTTCCATCCTCATCTACAAGTGCATCGGGTAGCCGGCCATTTTCCCACATCCATAGGACAACCATTTTGTTTTGTAGAAACATACAGGAATTTGCTCGGCTTCCTGTTGCTAACAATGCCCTCTCACCTAATTTCCTAAGTGCTGTGGGTCGTTGTGCTGCTCATTTACCAGCTTGTCATGGCTTAAAGGGGTCTCCTTTACAGTCCCTAACTCTATATGCTCAGCGCTGGAATGTCATTGTTTACCAGCTGTCCACTTTGTTTTTGTGCTCAGGGGCTGCATTTTCACTAACAGGGAATTTAGTCCTCCCTGAAGAGGGAAGATGACATCCAAATTCCCTCTAATTTTGAGAAAAGTATCCTCTAAATTTGGGACAAGTCATCCTCAACGCTCTTTCTATATGTTGTGAGTATTTTGACTCTTCCCCTGCTCACTGTTTTCCTGTGGTCTTTCTGGTCATTGCACCTAGGTTACTCACTGCTGGGAAAATTTCGGTTTCCTCATCCAATTTATCCACTTTCACAGGGCACCTGGTGAACTATGGGATCTTGGATTACTTTTTCCCCCCTGCCCATCATTCCCTACAACATGGATACCCCTTTTACTGGGAGTTCTTGTCTAACACCAATTGTGACGTTCCAGAAACCAAGTCGGATTTCAAATTTCATTTTGTGAAAAAGGACACTAATCAATCCATACCTATCCCCTGATCAATTCACAAGTTCCTGTGGAACGCTCAATATCAAAGGAAGTGTTATCTTCCAATATCATGGAATGGAGCGCGCAGCAATCGTGTCCCGCATGAGTCTAATGGGGTTGGATCTAAAACTATCACCTGAAAGTGACACAAATCCCTCCAAAACAAAGCTAAAGTCATCCTTACTTTTTCTGTGTCAATTTCCCTTTTGTGGGATTTCTTGTTTCGAACAGAAGAATGAACTTTTGCCTCAAAGTAACTGCACACCTATTTGTTTGACATCACTTTGGCTCCCTCCCTTTTTGGGTGGATAGCCTGTATCTCCCAACAACGGACCTTGTATGTCTGGCTCTTCAGTGATTGCATGTGAACTGTGATTTGGGGTCCCATCCCATGTTTTGATTAGCACCATTACTTCTTTACTCCATTTTTCATGGGAACCCGACTGGATTTCCCCTCCTGAGTGTTACCATGAGACGCTTTTGTTAGAACCCGCCTTATTGTTGTATTTGTTGTACCTACTAAATTCTTGGCTAGGCCTACTTGTATGACTTCATTTGTGGGTCCTGCAAATCATCGGCCTTTACGCTGCTTCACGCAACTGTCAAATTTTTGTTTTTTCATCCAGATGTTTTTTGATATCTGGATGTAGACACTGTTTGAAACTCTTCAACAACATCAACTCCCTAAGTTTGACCAAAATTTTTGCCCACTCTTTTGAGAGAAGCCATCGATCAACTTTGTTCCTTTACACGGTCAAATTCAACATGGGTCTGGCATCCTTTTTCTGACCAGGCCTGAATTTTTGTCTATATGCCTCTGCACCATTCATATGCTTTGAGCAATGCCTGCTTAACCTCGTCATAATCACTACTTCCGTCTAAAGGACATGGGCGAATATATTTCTCCGGGCTTTACCAATGAACCTTGACTGTAGCAACAAGGTCCAAGACTCCTTGGGCCATTTCAAGCGATTGGCACTTTTCGCAAAGTGTAAGAAGTATTTGTCTACTTCTATCTTGTTCCTGAAATTTTGAACCCGGCGATATTTGTCGCCGCATCAAAACAAGAGTTCTTGGAAGAGTCGATGATGCTAGCCTGTTGTTTCATTTCTAATTCTAGTTGATCTTCTAGCTCTTTCTGTTTCATCTCCATTTCCCTTTCCTTTTGTTTCATTTCATTTTGCAATCGCATTTGCAACATTTTTCTTTTTCCAATTCATTCCTTCTCTTTTTGGTTTTTGTTCCATTTTCCATCTTTTCAATTCTATTTCCAATTCCTTTTGATTTCAAGTTTCTTTTCACTTGAATGCCCTCACTTTTGGCCCTGTTCCAGAACCTCTACTATCCTGTCAAATAGAACTATCCCAAACATTCTTTCCTGGACACACTTTCAATCAATTATGTTTGATGACTTGCTTTCTCCTAGCATGTTTTGCCTCAACTCCTAATGCTTGGCAGTTTCATTACTCAGGCTTTCTCAGCTCTCAAAGTTTTCTCCCAAGTTATTTGCGCTATGAACACTTCTGGATCAACTCCATTGTGATTGTATCCACCACATATACGAACTTTTTTTTAACCAAACTACAAAGTAGTACAGGTAATCACAACAAAATTTTGTATGCCAAATGTGCACAATGTTGCAATTTTTTTTCAACACTTTTTAATTGTCAATTCTGACAAAAAGGCTCAAATTTATCTCATTCATTTCCCGTAAAATGAGCCCCCAATTCTGTTATGAAGTCTCGTCGACCGTCTAAGTCAGAAATAACCCTTTAACACATAAATGAGCCTTGTGCACCAATAATCTAATTATATATATAAATAAACAGTTTTTTTTTTTTAATGCCATTATGTCTCTTTAACTTGACACATTTAGTCTGAATTTTCCAAAACAAAATTACATATACACAATTAGTTAAGCTACTTATGTTTCTAGTGTCCTGTGTTGAAAGCGTTGCAGTTCAACGATAACATGTCCTCACAGCGAGACTCAAAATGAACAGAACGCCAAGTTCATACAAAACCCCCTCAGGTATTATATTCCCAAGGAATCTTCTCAGCCTGAAGGTAATCTTTCCAGCAGTTCAGACGACAAGGATAAAGTAATACGTCCCTCGAACGATAATAAATCCACATCAAGATAATCACCACGATTTCTATCTGTCCCACAATTTGGAATCCTATTTTGGATTCCCAGCACTTTCGGCTGCAAGACGACATAGAATAATTACAGCACCCTGCTCACTGGAATTGACCTATAATAACTCCTGGCACTGGTGTTAAGCTAAAATCTACCATTATTGTAGATAAAACTAGCTATCCATACTGTATAGCTATTGCAACTGCTGCCGGCGAGACTTAGCTCAAATCTCCTATATATACTGACTTTCACAAATCCATTCTAAAATATAATTACATCATTCTTATGCATAAACATGACCTTGCAACCATCAAATCAGATTTCCAATTCTAAATACACACTTCATATATATAACTTTGGGGGGAATTCCTAGAATCTGCAATGTTTTGATCTTTTAAAGAATAAACCAAGCTGAGTCAGTTACTAATTTTTATCATTCTTTGGGGAATCCCCCACTTCCCTATTGTGGCCATCTAATCAGGTGCACTTAGCAAAACAACTATGGTATTCCCCTTTCTCTCTTTTATAGTAAAACAAAATCTTGTTCTTGAGAAATCTTTTCTCAAATAAAATTGAGAAAATTATTTTTAAATTTAATCAGAAAAAAGGAGCCATATCACAGTACAAAGGAGTGTGTTATAGCAGTCTTTGTTTGGGGGGGTTTGATAGTTGTTAAATAATTAATCCGGATGATGATGCCTTTATTGACGAGTACTGGCTGTAGAGTTTCTGATGTGCAGGTATATGTGACCATATCTTGCACTTGTTGAAAAATGCTAGACTCTTGATTTCCTTCTTGGGGTAGTGGTCGATATCCAAATCTTTTCATCCATCTGGGTGCACTTCCTGGCGTTTTTAGACGTATAATCGCTCAGATGACACGTGCTGCTCTTTTTTTGCACTGCTTCAAGCTGGTTAGTGTTCTTTTTGGTATGTGGGGGTCCCGACGTAGAGGAGTACTCGATCAATGGTCGGACAAGTGATTTTGTATGCCGTAAGTTTTTGTTGATTATTACCTGATTAAAGGTTCTCTTAATGAAACCTAAAGATCTATTAGCTTTCGTGCAAATCTCCTTGTTTCTGTTCCAGTTGAGTTTGTTTTGAAAGCGATACGCCCCGCTACGTGTGATATTCTACTGTGACAGTTCGTCACCCCGAGTGTATTATGTAAAATGCTCTGTGTTATTCTCATAACAAAGCCTTTTTTGGAAATTTTTAATTTCATTTGCCACTTTCTCTCCCTCTCACCATTTGTTTAAATCTTCTTGTAATCGGTCTGAGTCTATTATTTTTTATTTCACGGTAGATGACGCAGTCATCGGCGAATAGGCGTACCGACGATTGAATGTTGTTAGGGAGGTCGTTTATGTAGACCAGGAACAGCAGCGGTCCAAGCACCGTACCCTGATGTCATAAAGTTGTTGATGGATTTTGATTAAAGTGCACCATCAGAATAAACTGTAATTTTGGAAATTAGGATATCTATTACAAATCAAAACATCGTGCTAGGATCACAACATGCACCTTTAGTACACTTTGTTTTTCCATGGATAAAGTGTACAATTGCAATATATGGTATGATCATGTGAAATCAGTCTTAAGTCTTAGGTCTAAGATATTGCCCAAAACATGTTGATGCCATAGAAGTGTCCTGGCAATCGGTCCAAACAAATCCCTGTGATTTGTTGGACCAAATGCTGGGGCAAAGAATCCTATTATGTGGCACTTCTAACAAAGATCATATAGACAGAGGGTTTTCAATAAAATCAAATCTTAAAATACTACGTGAATCAAAAAAATTGTGCAAGGATTGAAGATGATCTTGACCTTAATGCAATCACTATATATCATAGATTTGTTGTTGTTTTTATAAAACACATCTAATATACTTCCAAATGTTGAAAAAATGAAAGAAATCGATTAAATAATAAGCCAGATATGACCAAATTTGTAAGCACACCCCTTTTTTTCGCCATTCCTATGGGACTTACACACATTAAACCTGTGTTTGTGAGAATGTACAATATCAATATCATGATGCCTTTGTCAACTTAATGCTACATTTTCTTGATTATTTCAACTACGGATTAATCAATTTATTTATACCAATGTGGCAACTGATATGACAAATCCAAACACCAATTCACCTGTTGCAGAGCAAGAAAACAAGATCTTCCCATTGTTTAGGATAACTTGTTTCTTGCTTAACTGTGTAAATCCCATTGGAATGGAGGAAAAAGGGGTGTGCTTACAAAATTGGTCATATCTGGCTTATTTTTTAATCGTTTTCTTTCATTTTCAACATTTGGAAGTATATTAGATTTGCCTTATTAAAACAACAACAAATCTATGATTCAGTGACTTTATCAAGGTCATCTGCAACCGTTGCACAATTTTTTTTTATTCACATAGTATAGAGATAGAGAAACATTAGAGCAGAATTTTACATGGATCAACTTTAGACAACTTGCGCTTGATGACTTCACATGTAATAAAAGTATAAAAGAAAAGTTTTCTTATTTGCATGGTAAACATGTCATTGTGGTTGACTCACCTATGTTATGTACACCCACAGGTCTGTTTCTATGAATAAGCCCACAATACACCTGTCAACCAATACAAGTTCATTCAAACTCCATTACACGAATCTAACATTTTATGTTTCCCCACAGATGATCACAGTCATGCCTACTTGAGCTAACATCCTTTCTGTTAACTTAGGTTAGCTCTTCATGAAATAAAGGCAAGAAACAGTGATTATGTTGGTTTTGTGTATGTGGTAGATATTGCAATGCTGGGCTCATAATAAATTGGTGGGCTATTTTATGGGGGAAGGTGAGGTTTAGTGATGCCAGTTGAGATAGAGAAAGTTCAATTTTCTTTAAAAACAGTAGTTGATTTCTGAGAAATTACACTAAAACAAAACTTTCTCAGAATTTGTGCTAGTTAAATTAAAAACCTGTCCAAAGGTCATAAAATGTAACAGCAGCATTACTAAACTGGGTATCTATGTTTTCAGCAAATGAATGAATTGATAATTATGAGTTAATGTCAGAGAGCTATGTGTACCTATTTCTCCACATCATCAGATAAAATGCTTCTTGTCATACAATTGTTGATGGAATTGCATTAAAGTGCACCATGAAAATAAACTGAAATTTTGGAAATAAGCTTTTTTCAAGGATATCTATTAGAAATAAATTAAAACAAAGGTGCTAGTCCCACAACATACACCTTTATTACACTTTCTTTTTCCATAGATAAAGTGTACAATTGCATATATGGTATGATCACACAAAATCAGTCTAAAGTTCTAAGATATAGCCCAAAACATATTGATGTTTCTTATGTAATATGTTTGTTTTCTAGACATGATTAAATTACCAAGCAAAGATCGTATAGACAGAGGGTTTTCAATAAAATAAAATTCTAAAATATAGAGATTATAGAAACATTTAAAGCAGACTTTTACGTGGGTCAACTTCAGACTTATTACATGTGATAAAGTGTACACTTACGTATATGGTATGATCACACAAATTGAAGCCTCAAGTCTTAGTTCTAAGATATAGCCCAAAACATATTGATGTTTCTTATGTAATCTGATTGTTTTCTAGACATGATTAAATTACCAAGCAAAGATAGACAGAGGGTTTTCAGTAAAATAAATTCTGAAATATAGAGATTATAGAAACATTTAAAGCAGACTTTTACGTGGGTCAACTTCAGACTTATTACATGTGATAAAGTGTACACTTACGTATATGGTATGATCACACAAATTGAAGCCTCAAGTCTTAGTTCTAAGATATAGCCCAAAACATATTGATGTTTTCTTCTTATGTAATATGTTTGTTTTCTAGACATGATTAAATTACCAAGCAAAGATCGTATAGACAGAGGGTTTTCAATAAAATAAATTCTGAAATATAGAGATTATAAAAACATTTAAAGCAGACTTTTACGTGGGTCAACTTCAGACTTATTACATGTGATAAAGTGTACACTTACGTATATGGTATGATCACACAAATTGAAGCCTCAAGTCTTAGTTCTAAGATATTGCCCAAAACATTACATGGGTCAACTTCAGACTTATACATGTGATTTTGAATATTAAAGAAAAATTTTCTTATTTGCATGATAAAGTATATTATGCCTTATTATGGTTGACTCACTAATATGTTATGTACACCCACAGGTCCGTTTCTATGAATAAGCCCACAATACACCTGTCAACCAACACAAGTTCATTCAAACTCCATTACACGAATCTAACATTTTATGTTTCCCCACAGATGATCACAGTCATGCCTACTTGAGCTAACATCCTTTCTGTTAACTTAGGTTAGCTATTCAGGGAATAAAAGCAAGAAACAGTGATAATGTTGGTTTTGTGTAGGCCTATATGTGGTAGATATTGCAGTGCAGGGCTCATATCAAATTGGTGGGCTATTTTATGGGGGAAGCTTTGAAGGTGAGGTTTAGTGATACCAGATGAGAAAGTTCAATTTTTAAAAACAATAGTCCATGATTTCTGAGAAATATACTAAAACAAAACATTCTCAGAATCTGTGCAAGTTAAATTGAAAACCTGTCCAAAGGTCATAAAATGGAACAGCAGCCTTAACTAAACTGGGTGTCCACATTTTTCAATTAATGAATGAATTGATAAGTTTGGGTTATTAATGTCAGAGAACTATGCGCATCTATTCTGTCCACATCATCAGATAAAATGCTGCTTGTGATACAGTTGTTGATGATTTTTTTTTATTAAAGTGCACCATCAGAATCATCTTAAATTTTGGAAATTTCATCTTTTTTAAAGGATATCTATTAGAAATAAACTAAAACAAAGGTGCTAGGATCACAACATGCACCTTTAGTACACTTTTCAATTTTTTAAAAACAATAGTTCATGATTTCTGAGAAAATGTACACTCATAGAAAAATGCAACAGGCTGTTGCATTAAATTAATTGAGTTGAGTTGAGATGGCTTAATTGAGTTAATGAAAGAAAAAGTGATGTTTACTTGGTTGAGTTGAGTTGGGGTTACTAGTTGATATCTTGACTTGACTCAGTTGAGTCATCCCAACTCAACTCGTTCTAGTGAATACAACTTCTGTTGCATTATTTCGATGAGTTTACTGAAACCAAATTTTCTCAGAATTTGCTCAAGGTTAATTAAAAACCTGTCCAAAGGTAAATGTAACAGCAACATTTATTAAAACTGAGTATCCACATTTTCAGCTAATGCATGAAGTGCATTGAGTTAATGTCAGGTGGCTATGTGTATCTGTTAACATCATCAGATAAAATGCTTCTTGTCATACAGTTGATGATGGATTTTGATTAAAGTGCACCATCAAAATTAACTGAAATTTTGGAAATATGCTTTTTTAAAGGATATCTATTAGAAATAAACTAGACCAAATGTGTTAGGATTACAACACGCACCTTTAGTACACTTTCTTTTTCCTTGGATAAAATTTCCAATTAAGTAAGATCCAAAAATCTGAGCAAAATGTCTGAAATCTTAGTTCTCAGATATAGCGCAAAACATGTTGATGTTTCTTATGTAATCCGTTTTGTTTTCTAGACAAGATTTCTAACTTGCATGATAATTGGTATAACATTATTGTGGTTGATATGTTATGTACACCCACAGGTCCGTTTCTATGAATAAGCCCACAATGCACCTGTTAGTGGACGCAAGTTCATTCAAACTCCATTACACAAATCCAACATTTTATGTTTCCTCACAGATGATCACAATCATGTCTACTTGAACTAGCATCCTTTCTGTTAACTTAGGTTACCTCTTCAGGGAATATGTAGTAGATATTGTAAAATATCTGGCTTATAACAAAATGATGGGCTATTTTGTGGGGGAAGGTAAGGTGAAGTCATGCCAGATAAGAGAGGGAAAGTTCAATTTTTAAAAAACAAAAGTTCATGATTTCTGAGAAATGTACTGAATCCAAATTTTCTCTGAATTTTCCCCATCAATTTCAGTTCGGTTTTAACTCCAAAAGGTCGTGAAAGGCTGTGTTTATTACACAGACATCCACAAATTACATTTTGTGGGCTGCCAGCATAGTTTGGCAGGACCACCTTTGCAATCTGTTTGTGGCAATGTATGTTGTGTTTTTGTGTGTGGTGTGTGTGTGTGTGTGTGTGTGTGGTGTGTGTGTGTGTGTGTGAGTGTGTGTGTGAGGGTGTGTGTGTGTGTGAGGGTGTGTGTGTGTGTGAGGGTGTGTGTGTGTGTGTCACTATAGAGGAGGAGGCATATTGTAAGCTTTTGATAAACTGAGTATTTAGAAAATTCCAAACAATAGAGTGCAAATATAAAAATAAAAATACAACCAGCTACACCAAACGATAACAAAATGCCCCTTTATCATACTTTCGCACAGAGAGATGTAATTTCTACAAAAATCTACACTTGTCAAAGGTATTTTTAGCTGATCCTGACTTTGCGGTTTTGTGTTATGAGCAAATGCTCGTTTTCCACTGTCCCATAGGCCATTGTGCTGTAATTTCTGTCCATTTACGGACAGAAAAAACCAAAAAATTGCAAATTTTTTACAGACACGACCGAATTTTGCAACGTAAGATTTTGCCACATGATTACTATTGTTAACGGTTCAGATGATATGAAAATCTCAACTTTTTTTGAGGTAAGTCGGGGGGATGAGGCTGTGGATCACGAAATGCGACTTTTAATTTGACAACATGCTGGGTGAGTTACATATTAGCCAGTTAGCCCATAGCCAGTTTTAGGCATGCAAATCAGCCACCAATTTTGCAATCGTGATTGTTAATATAAGTGCATACATGCATGTATGGCATGATTTTTGCTATTTATAGGACCATATGATAGAAAAAAAATGAGGGGTGTTTATTAGATGGTGCCGGGGGAGCATTTATTACACACAATATGGTACATTTTTGCCTTGTGATTGGAAAACAATCTCATCTGAAAGTTGTAGGAAAGGTTATATTTGAGGAAAAGGTGATCTTGCATTGCTCATTATGACATCATAAACAGACATTGTGCTACATGTTTAAGTTCAGAGATTTTCATTTTGAATTTACACTAAAAGTTGTGGTCATTTTGAATTTACACTAAAAGTTGTGGTGACTTTCAAGTATCACCTTTTTTGTTCAGTAAGAAGGAAGAAATCCTAGTATTGCACTTCACGTTTTAGTTCCATTTTTAAAATTTGACCTAATAGTATGAAATTCTTGGTTTCATGCAAGCTTTTCAATCATCTTCATGTGCTTGCTCTTGAACAAAAGAATCACTGGCCTAAGACCCTTCTGGGATGTATGCAGTTTGACCTCAAATGACTAAATGACCACTGTGTGACCTTTGACCCTGTTAGATATATGTCCCTGCCAGGGGTAAGTTGCAAGTTTTAACTTTTATTTTTATAGATGAGGTAGGTAGGCAACACCTATGGCTAAGCCTACTTGCAGCTTTAATTTTTTTGCATTTACACACCGATCAACAAGCGATTTGTAATAGACTTTGTCATGGCCTGTTTCTGATAAATGGCATCTCGCACCCCCGTGGTATCTAAGCAACACACCTCACCGGATTAATCAAATGACTTCACAAAGCCATGGGTAAATGGTGGGTGGGGGAAACTACGAATAAGTAAAGGTTATGCCCACTTGCACTCTGCCGATATTTATACACTTACCCCACCGACGGAGTTCACATTGGAGTTCATAATGCCATGTGTGGTGTGAACAACTATCTATCACACTTATGGGGTTGTAGGCCCTGGGATTAAATTTTCCAATAATTCAACGATGATTGATCACTATGTTTGGCAAGTGACATTACACACAAACCCACATTCATGTGCTCTCTGCAAGCTATGTCACGCTATAGAGTCAAAGCACTCTCCAAAGTAAAAGTTGAAGACTTTTTCCTGTTAGTGAAAAACTACTTTCTCCCGTTTTGTATTGGTTGTGTTGCTTTAAAGGGCCATGGTCCGATCGCAAATATCCTCGTCCCCAGAACCCAGATTTTACTTGAAGTGGTCCAAATTTTGGTGTCTACAGAATGCTACTATTTTTCTCATTTACCCTGTGATATCTTAGGCTAAAAGCTATTTAGTGTGGATGTTATGAGCGAAAATCTGCCCCATTTTGGTCGACCAATATTAAGTTTACAAAGTACTCTGTGGGGCTTACAAAATCATGTTTTTAGCGCTCACATCAAAACGGATTGAAACATCAGCGCGAAACTTTACGTGTGGGGTTTTGGGGTTAAGGTAATTCAATCAAGATGAAAACTTCATATAATTAAATATGGCCATCCCCCTTTAACATTTTGAAGGTCATCATAAGAGTTGGAAAGATCTTATGAGGCAGCATGATTTGAATCTCAGTGTAGGTCATCTGAAATCTACGCCCTTTTGTCACATCTTTAAGATACTACTAAACGGCATGACATTATGCAATGACCTAAACTTTCAGTACTTAAGATTGGGATTGTCAAGCAGGTGTACAGATTGCAGGTTTAAGGTCAAAGGTCATGCATGGTCTCTTGCAGTCAGACATGTTTAATGTTTTCTGTTTAGGTTTCTCTTTCATCAGTTAGCTGATTGTACATATGTATGTATTATGTGTGTATGTGGTAGTTGGTGTGAGCTTGAGTACATGTGTGGGTACAAGTAAGGGTGTGTGTGTAATGTGTGTGTGTGCGTGCGTGTGTTGCAAGATGTGTGCGTAAGTGACAGCATGAGTTGATTAAATGTGAATGAGTTAGTGAGTGTGTGATCACCAGTAGAGCTGATAGTTGAAAAGAGGATAGGGTTAAGGAATACCAGAATAGAAATTCCTTTGCCCTAATAATAGCCTGTATTAAAGGTTTCTTGTTGAATAATGCTTGTTACATTGACATACATAACTTATTTTGAATGTTGTGTTAATGATGATAATCAATTGGTAATATATTTATGATAATTTAAGCTTAATGGCATGTAGGGGTCAATAAAGGTCATTGTTAATTTTTATAGTTAATGTAAGCTGCAAGTGTAATTTTTTTAAAGTTTTTGTGTCATGTTATGGTGGCCAGAGGGTGTGAGGTTAACCTATTTTAGGATACAAGAGCCATCTTGGGAATCAAGGTAATTTGTGAAGTGCTCTTATATGAAAAGTCCGATTGGTAACAATAATGCTGGGGAGGGATGTGGTCACCTCATTACAGGTCAAAGGTCATCTATGGGTTGAAGGAGGGTGTTGCAAGTTGTTGATTTTGGATAGGCAAAGTGTAAAGTGCTCTCATGTTGTAAGACAGATTTCAGTGGCACTAATTGTCCGCGCCGAACGGAACTGTAAAATAGGTTCTGTCCATATGTCTGTCCGTGAGAAAAATGTTAATCCTGGAATTCTAAAATGTTTTAAACCCTGGAATTTCTGTGATAAAAACATTAACCCTATCTGTCAGGAGCTGAATTAAAGGTGCGTGTTTCCGATTGTCTTTGGGACCCCCTGATTTACCCGGAAGTAGTATCGAGTTTGATATCAGATGAAAGGCTGTATTTTTCTCATTGTCCTCCTGAAATTTGAGCCCTCAAATCCATTTCATTCCCAAGATATAAACAAAAAAACCTCGTTTTAGTGGTTAACCATCAATATTAGCACAGTATTGATTAGGCCTTTGCAACATGCATTATTGCATCTACCATCAAAACTGCAAGTTTGTTTCCCACGGTACTTGATGGGGTGTATGTGCAAGTGCCAGGCTCTCATATCAAGTAGAGAACACAATACACATAAATCGGAACAAGCACCTTTAAGGTGTTGGTCTGGTGCAGTTTAAGTTGTCACTTCTTAGTGATCGCAACATTCAATGGGGACATATTTTTGCATTGCGTAAATCAAGTTTGCCTTGTTTTGAAATAGGGGGTCCTGAAATGAGTCAATATATTTCAGGTCAAAGATCATGTACATAACTAACCGTGTTATAAGGTTATTAAAAACCATAGTCTGCACCCCTTCCAGAGGGATTTGCAAGTTCTACCTGAGCTTCGTACTGCTCTAGGTCACCAACATATGCCACAGGTGTTTGAGACAAATGAATAAAACTACAGAAAGATGAACCCAACATTATGTGAATTCTTCATGACCCCTGCCTTCACATCAACTGCTAATCACAAATTATGTCTTGTTTTTATCAACAGAGTGGTTTCCTTCAAGGCTTTGCAAACACACTTCCTCCCAAGAAGAAGAAACTCTCTGCTGGCAAGAGACAGTCTGCTGCCCTCTGGCTACAACTTATTGCCAACTTGACCTTTGCAACTGAGGGTCAACAGATGGTCATGAAGATAGCAGGTGAGCTGCTCCTGAAGCCTTAAAGGGGCATTTTGTGATCCACAATTTCGTCCCTTTGACCAAGGCTTACTAAAAATAGTTGAGATTTTAAAAAGTATTATTTGAACCGTAAGCCTTAGTAATCCATGTGTGCCTAATCTTACATGCAAATTCAATTGTATCTGTAAGAAATTTTGTCCCAGTGGCCAATGGGACCCTGTGAAACAAGCAAAACCGCAAGATCAAAATCAACCAAAATTTTGTGAATAAGCTTTTTCAAGGATATTATGAATAAAACAGAAGGAGCTGGAATCACAAAATACACTTTTAATAACGGTTCATCAAGTTCTTTTAAATGTTCTAATTGTTTGTTGTTTGCTTTCTTGTTGAATGTTTAAATTTTGTGACATGCTCTTTTTTTGTGGGCAAAATTTATTCTATTGAAAATTTTCCCCCAAATAGTACTTTCTATTTTATTAAAGTAAGTCAAACCATCAAAAAACAGAAGCAGCAATGAAAGTAAATATCATTTTTAATTAGGTTGGTGGAAAGTAATCTATCTCATAAGACCAGGCATGTTTTTGTTTCATTTTATTTATTTTTCTGGGGGGGGCACAAAAGAAGCGGAAATATTTGGCTGCAAAGTGAAAGTGGGGAGAAAAAAAATTGTGCAATAAAAAGGGAATGGGATGGGGATCCAACATATTTCAATTTGTTTTTGACAGCTTAATAATTAAAGTGCAATTTTCTTTGGGTTTTCTATTTCTTCTCAGAACAGAAAAGTACTGTAATAGATCAAAATTACAGCATAATGAAAATGTTTGCACTTCTACATGTTGAGATCTAGTGTGATATTAAGTACAAGCAAAAATGTTTATTAAGTGTATAGACCTTTCATTAGGATAATCAATTTTTGAAGAGGGTTTTTGTTTTTGTCCGGCAAGCACAGAAAACACTAATTCCCACTTTGAAGTAAGATATGAAACAAAAGCCTAAAATTTACTTGGAAACAAGCATGTGTATTTGAAGTAGACATGAGTAAAATCCATTGCTTCAGAACAGTGGCGTCTCACCTGGTAACACTCTCTATATCCAAATATTGCTGCAATATAGACAGTAAGAAGAGGTTAAAGTTATGCAATTCTTTCCCTGAAACCACTGGCTTTTAGGCCAAATGTCAAAATAGGGTTAACTTGAAACATGCTCAAATAGTAGAAGGTAATACTGTCATCGTTATCTCTTGTCAACATTATAATAAAGTCAGTCATATGGTATTGGGATCAAAGATCAAATTGGGTGAAATGTGAAACATGCTTTAATGCTAAAATTATGTCTCCATAAAATCAAATTAAGTCAGTTTTTAACACTAGTGATGACATGCAGGAATTGGAGCAAAGGTCAAAATAGAGTCAGACTTGAGATCTACTCAAAATGCCTTAAAACAGCTGTTGGGGAGGGTAGAACCATGGACAGAAAGTGTTTATCTTTTTAATCATTGCCTCAATCATTTACTAGTAATCCATTGGTATGTACCACACATGTTTACACACATGTGTATTATGTGATAATAGGTGATGACGTAGTGCTTTTAGACCCTTCTTCTGAGAGACCACAAACATTCACTTTCTTATCACTTCGTAATTCCACAGCTTTACTTGCTTTTATCCCAAAATTCTTTTGAGCCGATAGCTTGTAAATGTTGATGTGATAGATCCCATGTGTCATGTAGCATACATGTAAAACTTTCAAGCTGTGAAAAATTGGCGTATCCTTGGTGTAAGACTTGGATGGAAGAAATCAATTAAGCACATACGGAATAAAGCCCACAAACCCCATTCAACTCTGTACATGTCTGTTCTAATATTTTGTGCAGACCCGGGGGGAGGGTCTCAACTTTTTTTTGGTAGGTATGCGCCTCCCGGATTTCAAAAATTGAGGCTCCGGAGCTAATTTGAAGCCCAAAAAATGGGGTCTTAGGAACTAGGTTTTCCAAAACATTCAGAAAATAAGCTGCGATTTCCTCAATTTCCAGCTACTTTTTGAGGTTTTTTGAAGATAATTTGGTAGAATATGGCTTTGCACATGAAAAGTAGGGTCTCTGGAACTGAAATGATGCTAAAATGGGGGTCTCTGGAACTTAAACAGAGCCTGAAAATGAGGGTCTTATAGGTGCCACATACCCATACTTCATCCCAATGTGAGATGCCCCCCCCCCCCCGGCGGTGCAGATAGGAATAACCGAAAAATTTGATCATATTCACTACACTAAACATCTCAAAAACACTAAGTAGTGGTGCCCTTATAAAATCAAGTTTGTCAAGAAAGTTAAGTGAACCTTCGTTCTGCAGCAAAGTGGGAAGAATCTGTCACATGAAATTGGACCATTTCGACGAATCATATGCACTTCCCACATCAGCTGTGCTTTCCCAATATTATGACACAGCTTACGTCCCAAGTTGACCTGTGGACAATATGTTTCAGCAGCAGTACTTCCACCACAATGTTAGCTTCTCTAATGTGAGGAAATTTGCTCAATTGGGAGATTTCCTTCGCCTTGTCCGACCGCTGAAACCTTGATCCTTACAGGTTCTTTACCTGGTAAGCATCTATACTGGCAGGGTCAATAGATATGTTAGTTATAGATTGCAACTGCTGTGTTATTTCAACTCTTTTGCAAGCCATTTTAAATTATAATTTTTAGTTTGCTGTTTATTTGCTTCCATGATTTTTTTATTTGCCTCTTTAAATCCCCCTTCTAATTTGCATGGGGTAGTTCTATTTTCATTTTTCAAAGTTTGATTTGCAGTGTCAAGGTGAAACTTGTAAACTGTAGAAGGAAAATTGTTCACTCCCTTTTAATAAGTTGCTAGCAAAAGAAAAAACAAAATAAACAAAGGTGTTTTCAAAAGACTGCTTTTGTAGCTTTTAAAATCTGCATTTTAGTACTTTTTTAGGATTTTGAGGTTTCTTTTCTTTTTTAGTTGTCAGCAGGGCATGAAAAAAATTTTATTTCCTTTGGAAGCCAGCTGCCAAATTTTCCAAAATGTATATATTTTGTGTGAGCAAAAAAGGCACAATTTCCCTCCAAATTCAAAAATTTCCCTCCAAATACAAAAAAAAAAATTCCTAGGAAGGAGCTTCCCAAATTCCCCACTTTTTCATGCCATGGTTGTCAGGGAAAAGTAATAAATTATTTCACTTGTCTTTTTCAACTTAAAACATTGTGTTTTGGTTAAGTTTTTACATTTATTTTTGCCTTAGGCCTTTGGTTTTCTATGAGCCTTTACACTAAGTGTCTTACAAAGTGGGGAACATCATTAACTTAAATAATTATAACTACATGATTCCAAATTTCCTCTTTTTACTTAGAATCTTTAATGACCTGAAGTGACTGAGCATCTTAAACTTGAGGTCACCACTAATGTTGCTTGGGGCCCTCTTTGAAGTGTTGAAGTGGAAAACATGTTGCCTGTAGATATGCATTTACTGACCTCAAGTAACCTGTGGATGTTGTTGTAAATTTGATAAGAGTATGAGTCAGAATTTAGTGCTTATTTGTGTCCAATTTTGTGTCTCCGAAACAATGTTCATGGGGACAATAACCAGTCCTAAACCGTGGTATTGCTCTTTTATGGTAACATATAATATGTCTTCGGTCCATAAATGACAACTTTGTTTTTCTGTAAATCAGACATTGTCTTTTGAGGCGCGCGCGCGCGATCGCACGCAATCGCGCATCTAAAATGCTTTGAGTCCGAGCGATTTATCGCGCATCTTGTTAAAAGCCGGCTGCGAGTTTTCTACCTTCGTATTTGAGCCGGCAACCCAGCAAAATACTTCCTTTGGCAAATATTTAATGATAAATGATCACAGAACACTATGCTTTACCAGTTACACGCAATTTTCAGATAGTGTGAACGGCTGGTAAATCGGTGTCGAGAGCAAAAATCTGCGGATATTAACTCCACAAATGTATCGGAACTCCAATGGAAATACCGCATGGACGGTGTACGAAAAACGAACACGGACTATGTGTAAATAATGCATGAAGTAAACGTCGTAAATTTAAAGCCTCGCACCGTTAATCGCACGTGGTTTTGTTTTGATTGAGCCGAGTTTTGATAGCTACGATGGCGCCTCGGGCGAAAGAAGTTGAGGGGTCTTACAAACATTACGGAAGTAGAATTTAGATAATATTTTCGACATCAAGAAAGAAACGATAGACGGTACCACCTTTGTGGTCAAATTGATTTGTAAACTATGCACGAAACATGTTCAAAGAAATGAAAGGTGCCGGGGAAAAGGCGTTACAACGATTACAAGTAAGAACATACTTGACAGTGACACCCGTGATGGATAAATTATCAGCATCGTGCATCGCCATTATTAATGAAAATGTGAGCTTACTCCCAATTTAGTTTTAAGATAATTCTGACTAAATATGATGACTGTTGACAACTTAGGTTCACCATTGTTACGGATATGTGTGACTGTTCGTGCATGCCCAGTGTACTATCCCTAGTCTAGAGATCCCTTTCAAAATTTAAAAAAAAAAAAAAATTTCCGCTTCATGTTCGAGGTCAAGGCCTGGGTGATGATTCTTTGAAAGTTGATACACTTGAATGATAATATCTACAGTATGGTAATTTGAATTAATCTTGAGTGACAGTTCAAGTAGTACTTTATGTACTAACTGATTGCAGTAATTAACATTTGCTTATTGCTACACCTGAATTGAAAAACATGAGCTAATGCTTGGTCCCAATCAGTTGTATATTGCCGGTCCTGCTTGATGTGAGCTCTATGCGTTGTAAAGCTTGTCTCCTGGAGAAGTTGGAGCTTTTAAAAGCTCCTTCTGCAGCTCGCCTCAAGTAGCCAAGATGAGCTTTTTAATGCTCCTATGAAAATTTACAAAAGAGTGTCTGGTAAATGACCAACTTTATTCTTCTAAAAGACACTTTATAAGATCAAAAAGTGAATTTGAACATGACGAAAAAAAGGGATAGTACTAGCGATTGTATTGAGGTGTGAAATCGCCAATATTTATCACAGTTATGTAATGGCAGTAATAATTTTAAGATGGGGTAGGCGGGCTTCAGTGGAGATGGCTGACCAGGATTGGTGACCATAAGAATGGTGTTGTTTTGAAAAATAACAACAAGGTTTATATAGCGCTTAACACTGCAAACAGTCTCAAAGTGCTATTGCAATCTTTGTTTATCGCGCCGCCTTCACCAAATCATTCACAAATCATTTTGGCTTCATCTGGGAGGCCGTTCAAAGACTATGTTACAAATGCGCCATGCTCTCATGTACTAGATTGTAATACTGGATATTTCCCAGTATCAGCTCCCCAGATTTCGTTTGGGTCGAAGAGACAATAAGGAAATCGGCATTACGATTTTTGATGAATTGTGGGAAGGTTTTGCGAATTTTAGGACTCCTGACTTTGACAAATCAAGATTATGGTTTTAATAATTGCTTTTAGAACTATTACGCAATTTTTTAATGTTTTTGTGGGGTCAATAAGAAATATGCCATAAATTCTTGGTATATGTATTTAAACAATACAAAAAATATCTTAGAATTATTTTTCGAATACAAAAAGGCAATTTTCCTGAAATATTGAAGGGGGGTGAAAGGTCAGGGAGTCCTTAAAAATAGTACCGAAGTTAAAATGCCTATTTGCTTATTAGATTAAGTTATCTTGCAAAGGGACACAAAATTTGACCAACCGGCGGGGCTCAAACTCAAGGATTTAACGGTCTAATGATTATGAGTAATGGTATTTCATTTTCACTGGACCACACAATGCTCTTGTATGCCATTGATGTTGACATCTGTGTAGGCTACGAATCATTGATGCTCTCGGTATTTTGTGCAAATTTGCATATTTTTGTTGGCACTGTGCAAGTCAAGTAGAGATGTCCATGTTATTGAGGGCCACATGGTGATACAATGTAGAGTTTGATAAGTATGTATCGAGTTGGTGGCTATTTTAAGTCTGACATGTTGATAGGATTGCCTTGGTCATGGAAAAAGTTTATATGTTACTGAGGCAGTCCCATGCTGAAAAGATATCCAAGCATAGGTGTGGCCACTGGAAGGCCGAACTATGCTTTTGGTTTGTTCAAGCCCTTGATGTTTATGTTGGTTGCTGATCTTTCAACAAGGAAGTCCTCTGTAAATCGTTTCACCAGAGTTCCTCTAAGCCCCAGGTTTAAGAGATTGGCCTGTTTATACATGTGTGAAAGTCACAACCCTAATGAAATTAAATGTGTGGATATGTGTGTGTTGCCATGGGTTTAAGTTTTTTTTCTTGTTTCAGCACCTTCAACGGTATTATAGGAAAAGCCCACATTGAGCCAAGGCCATGATTCCACGTCTTAACCAATAACAGCTCTCCTCATGAGCTGCCCTTGGATGACTTTGATCCAACTCTGAGAATAGAAGAACTTGCTGAATAACTTGCTAGCCTTCTTTAGCCCACGAAGTATTCGTGGGTTTATACTATTGGGGTTTGAAGCCAATGTTTTGGTAACTGCGTGTTTATCTTGCATCGTTGATGTCTTTGAATTTCGCATGGTGTTTGGATGACGGGGGAAATAATGGCAGCGTTTTCGTTTGTGAATAAGGTTGTGAAAGCCAAGTTTAGGGGCTACTAAACACCAAATTAGTTGAATTGTTCGTGACGTGTCATACAGCTCCCTTTGGATGTGTGCAATTGTAATGCCATGAAAAGGTGTTGGGAATAGCAAAAGTCAATCCCAGTAAGCCTCTGGCAAGCCTCCCCTAACATGGCGTGTCAACACGGCGGGATGAAACTCGAGTTTCCAAAACTCTGGAGTATCGATCAGGTTTTGCCGTGTGACGCACGGAGGTTTAAATCCGGAGTTTTATAGCGGGTCTAGCGGTGGTTTTATCCCCCTAAAAAAACTAGGGGGTGAAACTAAAACTCCATAAACACTCCGGAGTGTTTTGGAGTTTCATGCCGTGTGGACAGCGTCGGGGGATAGTGAGCGGAGTGACCTCGCAAGGTCATCTTTTGACAACTTCTTGTGTTTGAATATAACGCCGGAAAGTCCACGGCTTCCGGTATGTTGACTTCCGTTCTACACTCAGATATGAGAAGCGGAGGAGGGAATGGTCAGGGGGATGATTTTCAGAGTTTTGGCCATCGCGTGGACGTAATTTGGAGTGAAGTAAAATAATGGATTTAATTTTCACCTCGGGAGTTTCAAAACCGTGGAGTTTGTGACCGTGTGAAACATGGCTCATTTGTCCTACAAGTAGATTATCGAGCCTTGAGCATTTAATATACCTTAGTGGTGTCAATCAGTGTGCTTGCAATGGGTTTGTTTACAAGAATAGGGTTCACTACCTTGCAGGACACATTCCATGGTCTGTGATATTTCCAGGCTCAAAACCTTTCTGGTCAGATGAGCATTTGTATATGATAGGACATAGTTTACAAGGACATAATGTAACATGCTGCACATGAGTACTTTTGAAAAAATGGTTATCTTCCTCAGAATGTAAATTGTGTTTTTTTCCATGATAGCCCAGTGCATGCCAACCCAATCAATTGACACTAAGTGACTGTCAATTACAATATTATGCGCGTCAGAATAGTATAAAATATCCTCTACCCAGTGAAAAACTGCATTTCGTTCTCATTAAAATAAATGTTCTGGAATTTCCATGATCCACTAACCTTTACTGTGGTGTGTGTGTGTATGTGTGTGTATGTGAGGGTGTGTGTGCGTGTGTGGTCTGTGTATGTGTGTATCATGTCTGTATGCCTATCTGTGCCCGTCTCTTTGGGCTGTATGTTGTAGGTGTGTGTCTACATGTGTGTTGTTAAAAAAACGTAAAAAATAAGATAACATTATGGAACAATGGATTAACAGTATTAACAATTGGTCAAACAGCAACAAGTTGTAGTTACTCAGGGCCGTACGAGGATTTTTTAAGGGGGTGGGGTCTTCGCAAAAGTGGACCTTTTTTGAAAAATGGACCAACCCCCCGGAAATGGACATCTCTATCACCAAAAAGTGGACTTTTTCGTCATATTTTCTCTTAATTGTGGACCTTTTCATCAAAATATAGGCAAAATGTGGACCTTTTCCCCTCTTGTGGAATTGGGGGGGTGCGACCGCACCCCCCGTACCCCCCCTGCGTACGGGCCTGGAGTCAGAGGTACATGGGTGTGGGTGTGCAGCAGGTGGGAAATTATTTACCACGGTGTGTCGTGAGTATTTTTTCCCATCATTTGAGGAAGGGCACCGTCAAGGGTTAAGTTTAGACAATTGAATTAAAAGGGCCTTAAAGTAATTCCAAGAATTCATTCCAAATATTCGCCCCATTGTCAAAGCATTGTGATTCCAAAATTTTTCTGAAAAAAATGATTTTGTAATGGGAATGGATTTTAGCTCATTTGAGGAAGGGCGCCCTCAAGGGTAGCTTCAAAGTAAAGGGGGCAATCTGAGGTAATTAATGGAGTTCCGGCATGAGTTATGTTTAGAGTTTTTTGTTATGTTGGGTGAAATATGGATGAAGTTCATCAATGAGTCTTTTTAGAGTTATTTGTTGGTGAAGTCATATTTTTGGGAAAAAAATGGTTTGATTGTTTTATGGGAATTGTACTCTTGCATCATTTGAGGAAAAACACCTTCAATTGAATTAAAGGGGCATTAGCAATTTTCAAAAAGTAGGGATCCATTGGTGCGTTGTGTTAGGGGTGGTTTTGCTGTTTTGGCGAGTCGGGCTTGAGTTCAGTGATGAGTTATGGTTCTTAGGTATTTTGGGGAGTTAGGAATGGAGTTCATCAACGAGTTATGTCAGAGTTTTTAGAGTTTTTTGGTGAGTTATGGAGTTCATCGATGAGTGATGTTTTAGAGTTTTTTGCTGTTTGGTGAGTTATAAATGGGCCCGTCAATGAGTTTTAAGTGTTTTTTTTTTAATTTTTAAGTCTTTGGAATTCATTGACGAGTTATGTTCTTAGAGTTTTTGTGAGTTAGGAATGGAGGTATTTTGGTGAGTTATGGAGTCATTGATGTTTAGGTTTAAGCGTTTTTTGATATTTGGGTGAGTTTATAAAATGGAGCCCATAATGAGTAATAGAGTTATTTGTTAGGGAGGTATGCATGGAGTTCATTGATGATTTATGTTGTTAAAGGCATTTGGGTGAGTTATGGATGGAGTTCATCAACTGTTCAGAATGTTTAGTTTTTTTGTGAGTGTGGCATTCATTGATGATTATGTTTTAGAGGTTTTTTTGGTTTTGGTGAGGTATGGAGGGAGTTCACCAATTGATGAGTTGGTTTTTAGAGTTCGCTGTGGGAATGTAGAGTTCATTGATGAGTTATGTTTTAGAGTGTCTGTGGTGGTCGCAAAAGCTGGGTGACCGCCTTGTATTTATTAAAAGGCCATTCTTCCATTATTTACCTTTTAAGGGCAATTCCATTAATTTACCAATAGCCTCCGATTGCCAAAGGGGCATTTCTCATCATTTAACTTGGAAAGGGCAATGCAAATTTATTAAAAGTGCCACTCTTCATTTACCAATGAAAGGTACATCTCAAGTTACTAATTATTAAAAGGCTATTCCTCCATGTACTAAAATAACTGGCCATTTCCTTATTTTACCAGTTAAAGGGCCATTCCCAATTAAAGTGGCATTAGAGATTTCTGACATGGTAAAGATTATAATTGGATTACAGAGGCATTATGTAATTTCAAAAATTATGACAGGAATGTATTTTTGCACCATTGAAGAAGGGCACCCACAGGTCATGTTGAAATTCAAATACTTTGTACTACCTACATTTTATATTTTGCCCAAAAGCCTATTTTTATGTCTATCTTGAATCTTATTTGTTCAAAAAACTGTCTGCCAACCAATAACTTGTCTTAGGTGTCTCATGCATTGCATCTCCAAGATCATTCCAGTGAACCATACACGGGGTCTTAGAATATCGTATTGTTTGACCTATGTTGCCTTGGTCCAAATGCTATCTTACCCACTGCTGAAAAACTGTGGATTGGCATCAGGAAGGGGCATCCGCGTCCATTATTTTGTTCCACTAAATCCTCATTATGGTGGTAGTTTTTCTGTGAGCGGAGGTGGATCCGCCACCCCGTTAGCGGGGACAAAATAGGATTACAAACCTTGGATTTACTACTACTAAACTCGAGAAAACCCCAACCAGAAATGGTTTGGGATATAAACCTTAAAAACATTTCTGATTATCTATTGTAAAAGTGCCATCACACTGAGCGATTTTGACAAATCAGAAAAGTGTATTTGTGTGACTAACAAATGCAATGCTTAGTCACCAAAAGAAAGTTGTTCCTTGATTGGGAACATTTTGATTTTGGCACCTCTTTACCTGCATTTCATTTTTAGGTGGTTATGCAATGCAACAGACATTACGGCACGCGGGATTGTGCGTCTGTGGGTCGTCAAAATAGTATACACCTTTTGTTGACATTTCAGCTTACTTCAGCTTTTAGGGTAGTGTTGGATAAGTTCATACTTGGTATGCGTGTCATTGAGACAAGGGGGTTTTATGTTGGTAACAGATGAGAAGTCAAACAGGTAATGGGAATCATATATTGATTAACTATTTCTTTGACCACATATTGGACGACTATTGGGACCACTGTCCCTATTTTTTTTATTTGATGTACTGAGAAAGTCATTTCTTTAGACAAATGCAGACATAAAAAAAATGCACTTAAAAAAATAAGTGAGACCAAATCAGTATTTTTGTTATTGCTAAACTAATAATTTTACAGTCAAAATGATTGCCACTTAGTGTGATTTGAAGAACTTCTGGGGGAAAATCTTTTCAATGGCCAAGGAGGGCAGATGTTTAATCTATACAAAACAGAAAAAACCACACAAAAACACTACATAAAATATCGTGTGTTTTTGGTTGTGTGTGCATCGGTGTGTTTTGTGGTCTTTCTTGCTTTATCTATGGGGTCGGTCTGTCGTTCGACTCCTTTGTCTTCCAGCGGACTATGTCTCTCTCAATCTTACTTGAGTCGGTGGATGTATGTGTTTGAAAGGGTACTGGGTTTGTGAGATAAAAGTTCAACCGGCTGTCAGTTCCTGATGTGAAAAAAATACATGTGTTCCATAACATTTAAACTTTAGTAATTCAATCAAATTTTCCTCCCTTCCACTCTCTGCAAACATCAATTTATAGTTAAGCCTTTTCAGATTAGGGTCAAGGACTTTTTGTTTTTAAAATGGAACCCATTAGAATTTTCTTTATCATCCACTGTGTATACTTTGGTTTTTCATGCTGTTTTTTGTTCTGTCGGATGTCACCTACAATACATACAGACTATGCAGGAAATTTACTCAAACAGACTACAGCTGTTCTTATAGCATCTTTAGCCCAGTAAGTGGATACACTTCCTACAGGTTGCCGTGGTAACATTTTATACTAAAAATAAAAATGTCAAAGTTGTACTTTTTTGTGCTTTAAGAAACTCTCTCTCTTTTTGTACATGCTGGCGACATGTTTAAATGAGGTGTTTAACACCCTCTTAACATTTCGATTCTAAACATGAAGCTTAACAAATGTGTCCCTAAATACATCTTAAAAGTGACACAATCGATCATTTAATGCCCGATTGTCGCAATTTTCAGATGTGTTTTGACTTTTAATTTGTGCATGCATGTGTTTAGCTTAGTGTTTAGAACCTGCACATTGTGTTGAGAAGCTAAATGTCACACCTAGAATCTTAAATGCTAAAGAGAGGCTGTTAAATACCTTATTTAAACCTGTATAGAAAGGTGATCCATTGCAAAAGTAAAAAACTATTTTAGTCTGTAGTGTACCATTTCCTAGAGTATACTTTAAAATTTTGCGAGGAAAAAAATTGAAGAGGAAATGATGTAAATAAATAAATGAGCAAAGTGATATTAAAAACTTCATATTTTGAGTTTTTGTAGGTTCTTTCATTCTTTTTTTCTTTTTTTTTTTTTTTTTGATGCTGAATATGGACCCCAAATGCATATGCTCTAGATTTAGAAAATGTACCCTTTTTCTTGATTTTTGGACATTTTAGACCTTTTTCATGTTACGTACATAACATGCCTGATCCTGAAAAAAAAACATGCTTTTTAATTGCCTGGAGTTGGGATCAAACTCAAATTCATCAGCATAAGAGTGAAAGTTAACATTATGATTCCTAATAACGTCACCAACTGGATGAGTATACATTATGAAACTGTGCGGGCCAACAATGGAGCACTGAGGAACAGAGTAGTTAAAAATATGCTGCTTGGACATTTCATTGTTAACCATCACCCAGGTACTATATATATATACAATCAATGAGATATGATCTAAACCAAGCAAGGACAGTGCCCATGAGACCAAAAGTGGTTTCAAGCCTTTAGTCAAAACGTCATGGTCAGTGGTATCAAAGGTAGCAGTCAAGTCAAGCGATACAAGCAAGACAGCCTGGGGATAATGGTAGAATTTTTAAGAAATATGCCTGACAAAAGAGAACTATTTACAATCCCAGTGTTGATTGAAATAAACATTTCAAGTTCTTTTTAATGAGCCAGGAAGAAAGAGTGTCCATAGTCCAGCCCTTGTTGGACATTTGGTCAATTATTTCAGCAACTTCAGAGTCAGAGAGTGCTTGGATTTGCAAATGCTATATGCCAGGTTTTACGCTGGAGGAGCTGGCTGTGAGGAGGAAAATTCGTCGCCTGTGTGTGTTCCAACAGGCCGGACAGGGGGACCTGTCTCTACCTGTTGGAACCCTTCTTCAGCCCGTCCGGCGCCAATTGCGGCATAGCCATCAAAAAAGCTATACTCCAATATCCACACGCGGGGACTGTTGCAAATATTCATGTGTACCAGGAGCAATAGTGAACTGGAGCGCTCTGCCTGAGAGCGTGACTCACATCATTGGGCCAGAGGCCTTCGGGGCAGCAATTCGGCAACGTTTTGTCAACAAGTCACCAGGCGGGCAGGATTGGAGCTACATTTCGTAGACCCCTAACCTGACCGTTTGACTCCATTGTTGGAGTGTTGGCCAGTATCCAACTCAAGATCAAGAAGTTGCGAAACAAAATCATGGGATGTTGGGATCCTCTGGCACTAGACAAATATACCCCGGAAAACAGTACACAGAGATTAATTTTATGGAAATTTCTAGATTTCCGGATTTTTGGCCAGAATAAAAAAAAATCCAGAAATATAAAAAAAAAAATAATAAAATTTATTTTTTTTCCAATTTCTGAGATTAAAAGTGTTAATGATAAAAATACAGAAATTAAAAAAACCAAAAAACATAAAAAACAACCAAGTTTTAAGTACCAATTTATTTATAGAGAATGGGTCTTGTACCTAAAATCGCGTAAGAAAAAGTTAAAAACACATATGTTTTATAACTCATAAACTGAGCCTGATTCCTTTCAAATGTTGACTGAAATATATGCATTCCCTTCTGAGAAGGAATGCCCCAAAATACCTATTTTAGCACAAGAGAAAATACAGTCTCAACCAGTGACCCAGAGTCACAACATGTCGGATTACTCTTCCCCAATTCCGTTGGCTCAGAGCCCACCGGAACGCATGCAACTATCCTTGTTGTGGGCGTGCCTGGAAGCGCGGAAGTCAACATTGAAAGGAAATCAGGCCTCAGTTATATGATTTATAAAAACATAATGGTTTTTAATAAATCATTACACTGAGCTGATTTCATGTACACAATGTGACTGAAAATATATGCATAACCCCCGTTGAATGAATAATTTCAATCAACACCTGACTAGCACACTCAGTCGAGGTGGAACATGATATTTCGGAGAGCAGCCCTAGGATGCAGTCAAAGGTAGACCAAAAACGCCAGAGCCGAAAAAACACAGGAATCTAGATTTCCTAAAAGTCAGGAAGCCAAATAACTCACCTAGAAGTGGAGTACACAGGGGTGAGTAAAAAGGACCTTGACTTTATAATGTGTTTAAATGACCTGGCCCAAGTTTTTGGAGGAGAGCCAGACCGCGAATCCCGCAGAGAAATCCCAAGCCTAAGGAATAGGCGCAAGGAAGAACTCTGAAGGCTGGGGAGCGCGACGTAGGACCTGGACAAAGGGCCCGACGCACACCGCGGCAAAGGCAGAGCACACGCCTCACAACCTTGCAAACAACTGAGGATTCGAGAGGGAACCAGAGAAGCGCAATGCGGACCCGCGTAAGACGCGGGGCAAAGAAGCTAACCAAAAAAAAACGGAGGAGCGGGGGTCCGATCAGAACACCACAGATGACCCCCGGAGAGAGGCCCGGGGAGATGAAAGGTTGAGAGGAGATGAAGGAAGGCTAAAGGCCACAGCCCCGGGGAGGGGGGGGTGTGGGCTTGGTAGAGATAAGGTCCGGACCCTGACCGGGAGAACACGCTACAAGGAGAGGAATCTCCGAGCTAATCAAGCAGGAAAGGGACCCGAACGGAGTAGTAAAGGCGAGGCTAGAGCAGCGGCACACAAAGGCGTTGGGGGCCTCCGCCAAGAAAATCGCCGATAGAACTCAGACACCAAGAGGGAACATCTTTAGGGTCAGAAACGGACGCCGTGCAGGAGGCAATGGACGAACCAACGTCACCGAAGAACGAACCAAACAACCTAGGCTGTGGTAGGCTGAGTAGTCGACCGAAAAAATCCAGAATGGACGATCGGAGACAGCCAACCAAAGCCTCAAAATAAGCGGAAAAAGTCCCAACTCAGACTATCACAGCCCCGGAGATGGAGGGACGATTCAGCCTCGACTCGGAGGTAGACAGAACCACCGAGGAAAGAATGAGGCAAACCTCCGCAATACCGGGAGCCGCCGTGCACCGAACCGGGCAACCGAAGAGCAGTAAAAGGCTAGATTAATAATAAGCTAGCACTCCCCCAGATCAGGCCAGAGTCAATTCCTGGCCCGAAAGGTAGACAATGTGGGTAAACCACCGAGATGTCTACCAGAGGGGAGAAACCCAGAGGTTAGCTATGACAGGAACACGAGTCGAGCCCCAAGAGGCGACCCGAGCCGAGAGCTCCACTAAACTGCTTTTGGGGAAGCCCGAGCAGAAGCCTAACCAGTGGCGACTGTAAGCAGAGAGCAGGTGACAAAGGTGTAGAAGGACAGAATGATTCTAACATGAGGAACTTCTGGCCGAACCGCCAAATCGGATCGAGGCGGCAACAAGATAACAGCGTAGCCGCACTCCGGCTACGGGCATATAAGGATGCCACCACAAGAAGAGGTCCGCGGACAGCAAAGCGGCTTCGACACAATATCGCCCGAGGAGAAGAGAAAGTGAAGAGAGCCACCGGAGAGTTGCTACCCGAACGGGCGAGATACCGATTTAAGGATCACCAAAGCCTCGAGAACAGGGAGTAACCAATCTAACCAAACTCGAGACGTCAGAGATGGAAGAATGACTCACAGCGGGGTTACGCCCCAGAGACATTCCCACCCGGGCGCGAGAAGCTTCCAACCGACTTTAAAGTTCAGGTCACAGACTTTGACCGACTAGGATAGAGGGGATAAAAATCCCCAGTCGGAAGTGGGCAGACCACAATGTCAAGGGCTCCCAGGTCATAAAGACAGGAGCCCGAGCAACCGAACGTGCCCCCAGGACCCCGAGTGTACTAAGGGGAAAAAGCACAAGATCCAGTCGCCAGGCACGGCGGGAAGACACGACCAAGTCAACTGCCAAGACCAACTGCGACGCCGCCAGTGAAGGCGAGTTCGGAGAAACCCACCAAAAAAAGGGAATACCCCATAGCCGGAATTCCCACTAGGCAGTACAGGTGGGACAGAAGGCGGGGCAAAGAAAAAACACGCACTGTGAAGAGATCGCACAACGGGAGCCTGAAAAACCGTTGGAGGGGAGGGGGGAACCACTAAGACAGACCCCGACGTAATCGGGAGAACACCCGGGCCTGAAAGCCCAGGACACCGCGCTAGGCCAGGACGAGCCCCGATGCTAGGCCCGACGAGCCCCACTCTAGGCCGGAACAAGACCGACGCTAAGCCCGTACAACGAGCCCAAAGAGGGGCACAGTCGAGCCGACCCAAAACCAGTGTCCAAGTCCCCCGAGGGAGACAGCAGACCAGGGCTAGCAGCTGGGAGCCAAAGGACTGTGCGAGAACTGTCAAAAGCCAGCCCCTAACTCCCGAAAAAAGGGAGACGGGACCCACGGTCAAGACGCCGACCCAACAGTGGGCAGGGTCCAGGCAAAATAGAAATACCTCAAAGGCTAGCCCCAAGGGCGAGGAAGAGTAAGTAAGGCCTGGAGCACAGGTAAGGTTAGGACAACAGACAAAAACCCACCAGCGACGCAGGACAAACAGAGCCCGAAAGGCGAGGGGCATACCATGGGTGGGAAGCAAGCCCCAAAGAGGGAACCCGAGCATCAGCGTCAAGACTGAAGACCACAGCCCGAGACCCGGCAAGACAAAGCCAGGCTAGGCCCCGACGGCACCAGCCGGCATGTAGACCGAGGTCTAGCGCCCGCACAAGAGTAAGGACGGAGGGCAAGGGAGAACAGCCAAGGCGCGAGTTCAGGTTCCCTTACAGGGTGTAAGGACAAGGGAGAAGGACATATAGCCCCGACCCTAGCCTAGGCCGACCCCCGTGAAGCCCCTGGAGGGGCACCACGCCTGACCGGCATAGGCACAGGCATCATAAAAACCCCGAAGGGGGCCCAAGGTAATAAACCAAGAAGCAGGCATCAGCCCTAGGCACGAGGCCAGCTAGGCCCGACAAAGGTCCAGCCAGGCTGCGTGAAAGAACCAGGGCCAGCTACCCCGAAGGGAGAGGAAGGGTCTAAGTCGAGTAGCAAAAGCTAGCAAAGAAAGCCCAAGGCCTAGGCCAAGGCGAAAAATTAAAGGAACGCCAACGGCTAAAGGCCAAGACCTCCAAGGAAGTCGGGGGCTAAAAGACCCAAAGACCAGATCACACCAAAGACTAGATACATGGTCAGACGCCAAGGGGACAGAGAGACTAAAGCCAGACGGCAACTCTCACTAGGCCCGACTCGGAAGCCGTGCTAGGCCCAGCCTGATCCCCAGGAGGAGATCAGCGAAGCTGCATCATAGCCTCAAGTCCAAGTCTCCAAGGGAGACAGCCGGACTCGGCTAGAGGTAGCGTAAGCCCAACAGCCAGAGTCTAAGAGACAGGACAGCCAGGCCTAAATGGCCCAGCGACTAACTGCGACAGAGACCAGAGCCTCAAGTCCCGATGGTGACACACGGAACGGGCCCGGACTAGCACCGCCGAAGGAGCTAGGCTAGCCGGGGACAGCACTAGTCAGCCGCCACAGAGGCAGCGACGGAAGCGCCGGCGACCCCGAGCTGAAAGCCCATGGGGGGTAGAGACAGGCCCCAAGGCTACCCAAGTTCCAACGGGAGCCCGAGCAGCGAACGCACCCCAGCGGACCGGGGGCAGGGTGCTAAAGGCTAAGGTCTGGGGCCCGACGAAGCTGCAAGCTATAGCACGGCAGGCTGCGCCCCAAGCCAGGCCGAGGGGGTAGGCCCGCCACAGGCAGCGGCAAGAGCACCCCCAAGGTGGGGGACCCTGCATGCAGAAGCTAGAGAACAGTCGGAGAATAGACGCGGCAACCCCGGGACTACACACGGTGAGAGGGCTCACACCCCCAAGGCAAGCACCATGCCAGCCAGGGGTGAGGCCACTTCAGGCTAGGTCGCCCCGTAGGGGAGCCCCGCCAAGAGCAGACTTGGAGAAACGAGGGAACGCCGAGACCTAAGCATCCACGAGAGGGATGCCCGCGAGCCAAGGCGGCGGCATCCCCGCCAAGGGAGACAGGTCGCGGCGCAGTGAGTTGAAAGTCAAACACCAGGGAAGGAGGACAAACAACACCCGCAGAAAAGCCCCCTAAGAGGGGACCAGTCGCCGTGGTTAGACCGGAAATCAACGCCAACGAAGCGGATAAACGGCACACCATGGCAGCGAACCCCTCGGGGAGGCGGTGCGGCAAAGAGGATTGAGTGGTAATCAATCAACACAAGACGATCACCTCCGCGAGGTGTTCGACGCTATAAAAGGGAGCGTACTCCGCGCCCGAAGGCGGGGAGAACAGCCCTAGAAGTTCCGGAGCCACAAGCTATACAACCTGCGAGAGACTTTAGCGACATGGCCTACGCACGGGCACGCAGCGCGCCTGAAAGGCAGCTGCAAGCCTGCACCGAGCCCCCCCGCGAGGCAAGCACCGGAGGATGCCCACGCGGGCGGCAGAGAACGGAAACACCCACGGGGTGTAACGTAACGGCGGAACCGTAACGGGAACCAGCGCTGGACAGTAACCGCACACTAGTAAACGCACACGGACACCCCGCGTGCCGGGACCACTGGCGAAGCGCTGCCAGCCCCCACCTAGCAGTGAAGGCCTGAAGAAGCGCAGCACGAGCCAGATGAAACCGCCGGGGCTAGCAGGCTAGCACATGCCGGGTGTGCGTACGGCTGAAACCGTGCGGGAACTAGCGCTGAAGAACCGCCCCACCCATTAACTGTGCACGGTAACCACGCGTGAGCGGGGACTAACCTGGCGAAGCGCCGCGCGCCTCTCCTGGCCGCAAATGCATGGTGAAGCCTGCAGCACGAGCCAGATTGACACCGCGTGGCTAGCAGGCTAGCCATGGGGGAGCAGTGAGCACCAACCGAACCGCGGGCGCCCCTACGGCGGTGCCGAGGAGGAAACCACCTCGGGCTGGACGAATCAAGCCCCCAGACCGGTACCACGGCAGCGCGGGCGCAGAGTCCGAGGACCCGTAAACCACGAGCGCCAGGGTTTCGGTACTGGCGATGGATCGAGCCCGAGAAAACCCGGGCGTCACCATAGCCAACACACTGCCACAGGACGGACTGCAGCCGCCCAATCCCACGGGGAAAGGGCAGAGCAGCCCACGCTAGCCTGCACCGCTAAAGCAACGAGCTAAATCAGGCGAGCACGCCGGCCGCGTGCGGGATAGCCAGGCAAGCCCGAGGGAGCCGGCCAACTAGCACGCTATGGAGCAACCGAGGATGCCATACCGGAATGTCTGGAGCCGCCCAACTCCCAGGGAAAAAGGCAGAGGCAGACCGGCTAGCCTGCACCGGAGAAAGCCCCTAGTGGCTAGACAGGCGAAGCCAGCGGGCGGTAGTGAGGTAGACGGGCAGAACTCCCGAGAGAGAAACGCCCTACAAACACGCCATGACAGTAGCCGAAGCTACCACATCTTTAGGTGCTACCAAAGCAGCGGGGCCGCACACCACCCCCCTTTCCCAACCACCACCCCCCCTTCCCTTAGAGAAATAAAAAGGGGAAACTGTGTTCAATGGCGCACCATTGAAAACAGAAAGGACCACCGCAAAGAACAAGCACCAAACGGAGCGACAGCGGAAGCAAGACCCGTAATGTAACGACGAGAACAGCGGGTCGCGGGGCGGAAGCGACCAAAAGACGCCTGAAAAAGTGGGGTGAAGCGAAGCCAGAGGGACGCGCGTGCCGGAACGAAAACGAGTGATGAAAAACAAAGGACCTGCCGCGGAAAGACCCGGCCACGCCAACGCGGAGACAAAGGTACCTCGCGGTAACAAAAGTTACACACGGTAAAGAATTTTCAAAAGTCAGTTTTCACATATTATAAAATACAACAAGCATAAGATTAAAATAAGAGACACAATCACCCAATAGAACTGTTTTATTGAGAGTTATGGCTACTACAAGAAACAGAAACAGGCTCACAAAAAGCAAGGCATCAAAAGCACGCAACACGTGAGGCAATGGCTGCCTTTGTTTACCTTTGTTCCGCCTACACAGATCAGATGACCGCATCGGCGGCAAATAAAAAAAGGATACACAATAAAGCTCTCCGACGGGCGTAAAAGTCGCCGTTTATTCCGTCCAAATAGAGCGTAATAAAATCAGTATATAATCCAGTTATATATCCCGAGGTATTGGCTATAGTAGTAGGAGTCCGTTTGAGACGACAAACAGTTGATCAAATATCTCAGATAATTTTGGCGGCTAATAAAAGAGCTGACGATGTACCCAAGTCCGTTTGGTATGGCGGCCAAAAGGATTGAGAAGAGTAATGGCAGACAGGGTGTGAGTGGGTCACTGTGAGACCATTTCTATTTTTAGGGGTGCCAAAAAAAGTATTGGGGCATTCCACTTCTCAGAAGGAAATGAATATATCTCAGGTAACATTGGTGTTAAAGGCAAATAGCTCGTGAATGATTTACTTCCCGGGCTTCACCGTATGCTATGCCTCAAAAGTTGGGCCTTCCCGTCAGTTCAAATTGGGGATTTTCAGGAAATAGACTCTCCTCTGTACATCTCTGCAGTAAATCTGATTTTTTTGCTCATCTCCCATCAAGATCGCTTTTGGATAGACATTCTACAGTTTTCGAGCACTACTAAAAGGCTAAAGAAAAATTAGATTTTTGTTTGGTGTCTAAAGGTGCACATAAAATGAGAGATGTTTGAGGCATCCATATAACGCGAGAGAGCATTGTGGTGAGTATACACCCAAACGATTTCTTACACAGGTTGGTAATGAAATGTCCTTTCAGATGGGGATTGTTGATAGAAAGCTTTACAATAGAACTGCAAAAATCAGAATGTTTAAATTTTGAAGGGACGCATGTGATGTGGACAATTGAATCTCGCCGTTGCACCTTTTAAATATATCATTCTAAATTAATGTTTTGTTTTTTTTTTTTTTTTGTCATTTTTTGTTTATTGTAGGCTTGACAATGACTATCTAAAATGTGTTAAACCTTCAGGACTCACATTAAATTTTATTCAAAAGCCAAAACCATACTATTTTGATAACGCACAAATGTCATCTATGACTAATCGTAGGATCACTTTATGACACATTGTGACCTTTCCATGATGAAGTCACCTCACAGATCTTAACAAGTCAGAGGGACATCACATTTTATACAATGACAAAACTCTTCTGTAGGCCGATAAGCACACTGGAGGTGTAATCCTGTTTATAGCGCCACGTAATAGTAATTTATATAGGCCTCATATACTGCCTCAAACAATTAAATGGAATCATGGGGTGTCATGGGGACCATTTAAAGATCGTCAGCATATTGAATGATTGTGTGTTTTGTTGGAACCAGCCTCGTTAGCGCATTGGGCATACTAAAATAAAGTGTTTTATTTTAGTATGGCCATGGTTAGAGTTAAGACGAGGGGTGGGTTAGGAATATAGATACAATTATAAGACAAGTCATGGGGCTTGAAGGAAGTATGAGTACTGTGGTTTGTGAACTTTGCCACTAGCAGAGGTTCTCCCATTTCAACTCCCAGCATAGCCACTTGAGAGAATAAAAGACCCACTTTGAGATTTGTAATGTTTACACCTTGGTCATTTGAATGGCTAGGGGAATATATGTTCGTTTGTGTTTGTTCAAAAGACGCTGAAAAAGTGGGGTGAAGCGAGCCAGATGGGCGCGCGTGCCGGAACGAAAACGAGTGATGAAAAACAAAGGCCTGCCGCGGAAAGACCCGGCCCGCCAACGCGGAGACAAAGATACCGTCGCGGTAACAAAGTCACACACGGTAAAGAATTTTCCAAAGTCAGTTTTCACATATTTTATTAAAATACAACAAGCATAAGAATAAAATAATAGACACACTCACCCAATAGAACTGTTTTATTGATAGTATGGCAACTACAAGAAACAGAAACAGGCTCACAAAAAGCAAGGCATCCAAAGCACGCAACACGTACGGCAATGGCTGCCTTTGTTTACCTTTTTTCCCGCTACACAGATCACATGACCGCATCGGCGGCAAAAAAGGATACACAATAAAGCTCTCCGACGGGCGTAAAAGTCGCCGTTTATTCCGTCCAAATAGAGCGTAATAAATCCAGTATATAATCCAGTAATATATCCAGATAGTATTGGTATAGTAGTAGGAGTATTCCGTTTGAGACGACAACAGTCTAGTATCAAATATCTCAGATAATTTTGGCTGCTAATAACAGAGCTGCGATGTACACACGTCCGTTTGGTATGGCGGCCAAAACGGAATTGAGGAAGAGTAATGGCCGACAGGGTGTGACCTGGGGTCACTGGTTGAGACCATTTTCTCTTTTTTAGGGGTGCCAAAAAAAGGTATTTTGGGGCATTCCACTTCTCAGAAGGGAAATGCATATATTTCAGTCAACATTGGTGTAAAGGAAATCAGCTCAGTGTAATGATTTACGTTCCCTGGAGCTTCACCGTATGCTATGCTAAAAGTTGGCCTTCCCGTCAGTTCAAATTGGGGATTTTCAGGAAATAGGACTACTCCTCTGTTACATCTCTAAGTACATCTTATTTTTTGGCTCATCTCCCATCAAGGATCGCTTTTGGATAGACATTCTACAGTTTTCGAGCAATACTAAAAGGCTAAAGAAAAATTAGATTTTTTTGGTCTTTAAAGGTGCAACGAGAGATTTTGAGGCATCCATGTAAGGTGTCATATGTGGTGATTATAGACACCCAAACGATTTCTTACCATGTATTTTGGTAATGAAATGTCCTTTCAGATGGGGATATTTTTGATAGAAAGCTTTACACTAGTGCAAAAAAAAGAATTTTTACATTTTTAAGGGACGCATGTTATGTGGAAATTGAATCTCTCCTTGCACCTTTAATATATCCATTCTAAATTAATGTTTTGTTTGTTTTGTTTTTTTCATTTTTTGTTTATTGTAGGACTTGACAATGACTATCTAAAATGTGTTAAACCTTTCAGGACTCACATTAAATTTTATTCAAAAGCAAACCATCATTTTTATCATTCAAATGTCATCTTATGACTAATCGTAGGATCAACTTTATGACACATTGTGACCTTTCCATGATGAAGTCACCTCACAGATCTTAACAAGTCATGAGGGACATCACATTTATACAATGACAAAACTCTCTGTAGGCCTATTAAGCACACTGGAGGTGTTAATACCCTGTTTATAGCGCACGTAATAGTAATTTATATAGGCCTCATATACCGCTCAACCAATTAAATTGTGAATCATGGAGTGTCATGGGACCATTTAAATGATAGTCAGCATTGAATGATTGTGTGTTTTGTTGGAACCAGCCTCGTTAGCGCATTGGGCATACTAAAATAAAGTGTTTTATTTAGTATGTCCATGGTTAGAGTTAAGACGAGGGGTGGGTTAGGAATATAGATACAATTATAAGACAATTCATGGGGCTTGAAGGAAGTATGATGTACTGTGGTTTGTGAACTTTGCCACTGAGCAGAGGTTCTCCCATTTCAACTCCCAGCATAGCCACTTGAGAGAATAAAAGACCCACTTTGAGATTTGTAATGTTTTACACCTTGGTCATTTTGAATGGCCAGGGGAAATATTATGTTCGTTTGTGTTTGTTTGTATGTGCATGCATGTGTGCGTTTACGAGCATGCATGCGTGCTTCACTCTGTCTCTCTCCAGAATTTGTGTGCAATATTTCGTCGGCCGCGTCACATACTGACGTATTTGCAAAATAGTCAGCCTTTAAAGGAATACAAATAGATTTCATGAGGTCACTGTGACTTGGGAATTGTGCTACCCCAGCTCTATTGTCTCGGTGTGCCACTAGCATTCACATCAAAACTAAATCATTTCAGCCCGAAGCCCTTGTTTGCCATGTGCTTCAAGGTAATAAAAATAAAGGGGAGGGAAAGTGATTTTTCAAAACGTGTTTAACATATATTTTAGCCCAGGAGCTTCTCTGCAGAAACAAAAAACTGACGTTCATTGGAAACCAACAAAAAAGAAGTACATACTGGCAATTTCCAGCATATACTTCTTTTGCTAGAGAGTGAACCATATTTACCAAATGATGCACTGTGACACCAAGCTCCGATAGATGGTGTCAAGTCAATTGGGGAAAATTGAAACTAGCACTGTCAGAACAGGCCCCATGTCACTGGGGAAAATGCAGAAGATAGCGAAAAATTTGCGAATCCGCGAAAATTACTGTAAATGTCTCAAGATTTCACAAAATTGCGAGATCTGTGCTGTGCAATTTTGGGCAGTTTTGAAGGAGTTTCGAAGAGTTTGCCTTTCCGCTTTTTCCCCAGTGACATGTTTTATGCTCCCTAGGGGCCCTTGGTGAACACATACGTGTCAAAAAATGTTTGTTTTAATTTAGCATAGCAATGCAGATAAATGGACACATAGTCAAAATTTGCGAATCCGCGAAAATTACTTTAAATTTCTCAAGATTTCACAAAATTGCGAGATCTGTGCTGTGCAATTTTGGGCAGTTTTGAAGGAGTTTCGAAGAGTTTGCCTTACTTTCCGCTTTTTCCCCAGTGACATGGGGCCTTTTGGACAAAAGGCTAACTCCATGTGACTGACGGGACAAATTTATGCACCTTTTAGTTTTTCAAAAGCATGCCGAAAAAAATCTGCATGACACAGCCCCAAAATGTACACTCCAAACAAAGAGAACATGTCACATTTTAATTTTAAAAATACAAATTGAAACCATGTTTTTATGACTTGTAAAATGGTTGTACTTTGAAGTGAGCGTGACTGACGGGACAAAAAGTACCATCAATTTTTTGAAAAAGTAGATTCTTGTAAAAAGCTATCTGTTTTCATAAGAGATTTATTGCAAATTGTTGTTAAAATTAAGCATTGATACATAAACAATTAGTAAACATTAAAATCAATAGATAAAAACCCGAGAATTCCAAAACTGGGCCTATCAAAATCGTGACTGACGGGACGTGACTGACGGGACATTTTTGAACATTTTCTACATTGTTCTTTACAGCAATGCTGCATTGCTCAAATGTACTTTTTGGGGTTTATTTTGCCACGAAAACTTAAAATAATATCAAAACATAATCAGTTATGACATTAAACATCATTTGAGACATCTCATGTGAAGAGAGTCCAACTCAAACATGCACTACACTCAGTACCGATAAAAATGATAAAATTCAAGATTTTAACCATGATTTGACTGCCAGGTGGAAATTTAATTGTCAAAATGAGCATTAAATAACTTTTGTTGGCCAGAATTTTGTGCAGAATCTGAATCTGAAGTAAAAAACTAAGAATTTCTAATTTGAAAATTTTACCCATTTTGAATGTACATGAAAAAGTGCCAAAATTCAAAATTATAGGGCTGGAGACAACATATTTGTAATTTTTGTTAATTTTTCATCAAATGGATATGTAAAGTTATTATCCTCTTGAAGAATGTTAATTTCTTTGTTCAAACAGGGAAAATAACTTCTTTTAATCATTCATACCAAAAGATGAGGGATGCTATTGCACGGTGACTGACGGGACAGAGGGCCAAAACGTGACTGACGGGACACATTTTGAGATGGAATATTTTCTTAACTAAAGATCAGGGAACAACTTTTATGTGGTTTTTATATTAAACCAGTTGGATAGAAGATAGATTAAACTTAGAATGAGAAATATACCTGTTAATATAAAAAATAATCAACTTTTTAATGTTTTTGCGTGACTGACGAGACATTTTAAAACCCATACCTGAAACCTAGAGTATCCATTAATGATATTATAACTGGGTTTAAATTTTATCTTGGATTGTTGCAGAGGTATCAAAGCTGCTATTAAACCACAAATGGATATCTTTGGTGATTGTGCACTATAACACATGGGGTCCAGGTTTTACTGCAAATTTGGGCTACTCACACTGGTTCCAGTTCCCTTCAAATTGTCATAAAAATAAATCAATTTAAAGAACACAAAAAGCAAAAGCGGTTTCTGACTGCTTAGTTAGTCTACTTTACAGGAAGCAATAATTTGGAAGCACCAAGTAAACTTTTAAATTTCATGCAGATGCAACATTTTCATGGAGTTAGCCAAAAATCAGGTATTAGGTATAAGTGATGCAATTGAAAGGCTTGTTTAACACGTCTCACAAACATCCCTTGGGACCGCAATTAAGTGATATTTAGGGCCTACAAGCCTCTCTTTTCCCGCCGTTTGATTGAAATGCTTATAACGACGCTGTGTTGCGATATTAGGGGTGGGGGGGTAGCTTGGGGCAGATATATTAGCACATAGACTGGGTATTAGGCGATGGCGTAGTAATGTACATAATTAAATGGGAACACTTCAATTTATCAAGGAATGTTAAATTAGTGATTTCTTCGAATATTGTGCAAATCTCCAGGGGTACTGTTGATGTAAACACATTATTTATTTCGCTTTTTTTTTTTTAAGTACATATAAAAGCCCTTTTTTGTTCTGAAAAGTCAAATGTTAAATTTTTATTTTAACAAGTCGGAACTAGGTCATATTTTTGGTTGCAAATCATCTGAAAGTGATTTTAAGATTGTGTTTACGCACTTTTGAAGAAATCACTCTACGGGCCTGATACGGGCGCTTTATCCTCCAGAATGCTATTGTTTTCCTTATAAGAAAACAAGTTCAAACTAATTCCTTACCGAAACCTAAACGGCTATCGATTTGTAATCGATATATGTGATGGGGAACGATATGAAAATGTATTGTGATTTTGACTTTTTAAAAAAAAATTTCACGGGTGTTTTATGCTCCCTATAGTAGGGTGGCTTAGCAAAATTATTGTTACACAGTGGACAAAATCACCAAATTTGGCACAAACACGCCTGATGACCTATTTATCAATTCTATCCGAGGATCCATCTCCAAATATGTACGGAAGCACCTTCCTGGGGGGGGGGGGTCCCGGGGGTCTGGGGGGGAAAATTGATAACTTTGCTATGCATTAATCGAATGTGGTATTTTGGTGTCTTGTAATAGGTTTTTGGACATGCCAAATTGAATAAGACAACTTTCAAAATCAAATATGGCTACCTTTTATCAGAATTTCAAAATGGCGCCCAAAATGGCTGCCATATTTGGATAATTGATAAAAGGGGCTATATTTCATTAACTAATATAGGAAAATACCTTCAAAACATTATCATGGCTTCTAAGAAACTGTATAATACTATTATCTTCATCAGGTAAAAGATGGCGGCCAAATGGCTGCTAAATATTGAGATTACTATAGGCCTATGTGAATAATCTCAATACTCATCTTTGGAATAAAATTGCAAATTGCCATATGTACAATTACTTTACTTTGGTCATCCTGCTGTGAGCATAGGATTCATTTTGCTCAGTGTTTAGTGTACAAGTCCTGCTTTAGTTATCTAAATATCTGCAATGTTTCTTACTGGTTTGCTTATATTTAGTACACAGGCAAACACAACGTTTCAGCAGGTAAGATTGGTCCGTCCACATTTGCACATTGCTACATTCTCCTGAGCAACCACATTTGATTAGCTCTCTACATAATTTGGAAATTTCTGGTACGATTGATAGCCAAACTGGCACCCACACATCTGACACCTTGTTGCAAAGCAATGAGGAGAAGGAATCTCTTGCTGTGTTCAGCCCCCCCCCCCCCCCCGATTCCACATAAGGGGCAAAAAGTCCAAAATTTAAAGACATTTTTGCAAGAAAATCCATTTTTTGTGATGATGTTCAAAAAAGTCCCAAAGAGGACCCGTTTTAGGTGGGTTAGGTCCGCTTTTACCCTTTATACCGAAAAAGTGGCACACCGCCCCCCCCCACACGCACACACAAAAAATCCTGCTTATGACACTGGTGTGTATGTGTTCTGGTAGTCCAGTTGAAGAAGAGCATCTTGTGTTGTAGTTATTCCTTTCCACCTATCAATTTTTTTTGCAGAACAGCTCTTTGTCTTGAGTCATTGACAGAGCTCAGGGGATTTGATCTATCATACAAGATGATTAGTCTCTCAATAGTTTGGAAGTGATGAGAGGTCTTTACAATGCTGCTAGCCAGATGCACAAATGTTTGAGTAACGTCTTCATAGGCTTTCCATGCATGACACGCAGATTTTGCCTTTGCCTTGGGAAGGCTGATGTACTATCACAGCCCGTCGATATGGCATTTGATGCAGGTCAAAATCGTAATTCGTACCCATGCTAAAAGCAACCCAGGTGTCTACCAATGATTGCGTGATCATTTAATCAAAGGTACGAAAAGTGACTACTACGTCTGTATCTACAGTGTGTACTTTATTATGGGTAGCCACAATTTGCGCACCCACTGCAGCCTGCACCCAGTTGAATTCAGCAGCCTTGATTGACGGATTGGCTACCCCTTTAATTAGAGTTTCATATCTTGCTCAGTGCATACACAATGTGCACCACTACTCTTGTATCTGCTTCCTCGTGGTTACAGTTCTCCATGAGATTGATGGTGGGTGTGGATGCTACAGATCTACCTGATGTGATGTACACAAATTTTCCTGATGAAAAGGCATACTGGGCAACCCTGGATGCCAGAAAGACAAATAGCTGCTGCTTGTTATTTTGGATCCCGGAGGAAGTCAATCCAATTACCCGGAAGCTTACTTTGTCCGGACACCTTTCTACGGATACCCTTTCCTCTTTTCTCCCGAGCTGATTCCTTCAAACTGTCTGGGATGTGTCCCATACAACATCCGACCTTGTGGCATTTTTTCTGTACCTGCTTCACTAGGTAAGGAATGAAGACCTTGTGTGCATAATCAATGAATGTGCTGATTGCAGGATGATGGTAGAGAGTACACAATGAGAGCACCATTGGATAATGCCGTCATAGGCAGATGTTTGATCAGGCTGCTCAATACATTTCAGTAGATCAGTTTCTATGTTTCAACAGGTTGAAAACCAGAACTGGCCGATTCAAGGTTTCCTTACAGAAGTGGGGCTACCTGGAAGCAGATCAGGACACTACCTGTAATTGTGGAACTGCATCACAGCCAATGGAACATCTCTTGGTCTACCTAATGCTGGTGCTACAATGCACAGACAAGGACCTTGCAGAATTCAGTGAAGCAGCCAGACATTGTACATACCTCTGGCTAGATGATATTTGAGAACCACTGTGTTTGGAAACGATAAGAAGAAGTAGATCAGACTTCGTGTTTGGTAAATGGAGCTTACCAATATCTGAGAAGGAATGGGAAATGACTGTATTTCATGAGCAAAGAATTCCTTCAGGTCACAAGTAATTTTAATCCGGGGCATATCGTGATCCACAGCCTCGTCCGCCGACTAAACAAATGAGATTTTTTAGTTTTAAATCATCTGAACCGTTGGCCTGGGTATAGTATGTTAACCTAATCTTACGATCTACTCTGGAACAAATTAGTCATTTTGTATTTTCTATCCGTAAACAGACAATTTTCTTGTTTTATTGCATTTTAAACCCAGGGCGATTTTTCTTCAAATCCTAAAACTCAAAGTATTTTTTTTACATTATTATGTCTCATAAATTATATTAAAGAAATAAAGGGTGATGGAGTATTATTTAATGGCGAATAATGAGTCCGAGGTCGGAAAAACTAAATAATGGGCGAGACGTAGTTTTCTATTCTTTACCTAAATTCAGCTGATTTAGTAGAAAAATGTATTGGGCACACATTATTGCAGATTATCATGTTTTGAGGAGTCCAAGTGTTGAAAATATCGGATGCAAACACGCCCAAAATTTATTGTTCTCGCTATGAGTTTTAAATATTGGCCGATGCGTCTCACCCATATTTTTTGCACTCATAGCTCGGACCAAAATTTGGGCTCAATCGATCCAATTTTATATGAATATTGGGTAGCAAACTGACCAATCAGAATGCTGCATTGCAAAAATGGGCAGTAGCATAATAGAATATATGTTGGATGCATGCCTTTGACTTAATTACCTGTCTTTGGAAAAAATATCAAGCTTTCTATGTACACCAACCCATGTTTAAGTTTAGCCTTAGTAAGTGATAAAACTTTCTGTTAGGCCATTTTCATTTAAACAAAATTAAACGTAAACAAGTAAATTTCTCTTCAAACCAAAAGGAAATGATCTAATTTTACTTTGTCTATGGGTCCATAAATTTTTGAGTAGTTTTTAAAATGGCTAGGGGACAATAACACTGTATTATAAACCAGTTGATTTATGAAATAAGTGTCGTAATAAAATGAGATAGAACGCTGACGGCTATGCGCGGTCAGTGAAACGACTGATCCTTTGCAGGTAAAGGCACAGAAAACATTAGTCTTCCGAATGTATTGTGTCGCGGCAAAAATTACAGTCATGTCGAAGCAAAAGCAGCGAATTCGACAGACCAAACTGCGATACGGTGGGAGATACCCACAGTCAGGATAAGGTAGCGACGAAGTCGTTGACTGAGGCCAGCTAAAGAGGCCAATAAAAAACTAAAGCGGGGTCGAACGACCCACGCTGAATATTCAGAGAGCACCTAAAACGCGCAAGAAGGCGCCAAATAAAGAAAATCTCCACGGAAGTGGGTGGGAATTGCTCAAAATCGGTCATGGCGGACGACTCCGCGGGATGACAAGCAAGCTAATGATAAAACTGGACGGCTTGAAAAGCTTAATACTGACCATGAGCAAGGAATCTAGAGTATTTAGGGCGGCGATAACGGCCCAGATAGTAATTTAGAGGCGGCTAGCAGGGCTCCTGCAGTGCAAATACCCTCAAATGTTGGTCATGGTGATGGATCTGATGTCCAATATGGTTCATGGGCTATGGTTATAGTGATGATGATAACCTGAGGATGTTGATAACAGGAACAACAGCCTTGTATGGATACAATACAGCCCAATGGCCATATCCTAGTCAGCTTGCTAGTGGAAATATTACTGCTAATGCAGAAGATACTTCAGTGAAGGATGAGAATCCAGTGAATGAGGCAACACATAGCCCTACAGTAGAGACTATAGAGACTGCTACTACTGCCAAGAAGAAAAAATTCTGAAACCAAAAGGTTTTGCAGAAAGTTTTGCCAAAGCTGGAGACGGGGAGGAGTCCTGAAAGCACTCGCTGAGAAGCGTGACAAATGTTGGCTGGTGGGGGAAAAATTGGACGAGTCCAAGATAAAGGATACTATGGGGAAGTATCAGCCGGAGAACATTCCACGGTTGAAATCTCCTAAGGTCAACACCACTACTATATGGCTCAACAGTCGCAGAAGCTAGAAACCGTTGATCAGCGTTTTCAGCGCATTCAGATTTGATTTGCAAGGGTACAGGCGCCCTCATTAATAGTATCACTGATGCAACCCAGAGCAAGAGGATGCTATGATGCTGTTATCTGTTGCTGCGATGAGATGAGCATTGGAAGAAAACTCTTGATCAAACCAGAACTGAATCCAGCCTACTGGCATTGTGCCCAAGAAACCAGTGGTGTGGATTTTTTGTTGGTGATGATTTGAAGAAGGAAGTAAAGGCCTAAACTGAAGAACGCAAAAATGCAGCAGTTTGCTACAAACCAAACAAACAAAATCAAAGTGGACAAACCAAGGAAAAATTTAAAAAGCCTAGGTTTTCAGCCATATGCTCAGCAAAACTGGGTTAGTCAACAACCAGGGTATGGCAATCGCAAGTACATGCAGTTACAGCCACAACAGGCGCACCCATTTTCTGGACCAAAGAACTCCTCCTGCGAGGCGGGGGCCAAACACGAATACAGAGGGCCACCAGCTATGAAGAGGGGGGCCGCCCCCAGCTACAGCCACAAGGACCAAACACAGTAGATGCTCAGCCTTAGGAGTAGGTAAGCAGGAATACTGTCATATCAGGGTCAATTGAGGTCATGTGTCAGGCAATGGGGGAGGCGTACCTCTGATTGTACCATAATTAAAGCCATTTCAGGTTATGAGTTAGAGTTTGAAATAAATCCCCCTCATCAGCTGATAAAGCCACATCAGTATAAATTATCAGGAAAGTAGAAGCTTCCGGCCATTGAGCCGAATTAAAAATAATGTTAGAAAACAAATAATTGAGACCACATGACCCGAGGATGGGGATTTTGGTCAAATATATTCTCAAGGACCAAAGAAATATGGTAAATGCGAATGATTTTGGATTTATCTAAAACCTCAATCAATATTTAGTTCATTACATTTAAAATGGATTCGCTTATACAGCTATTAAGCTCATAACTAGAGACTGTTATATGACCTCAATTGACCTTCAGGATTGCATACTATTCAAGGAAAAGGGAAAAAGGGAAATTCTCCGCTCCACCACCACACTCCACCACCCCCCCCTCCTTCTTGCCATAGAAAAATATTGAAATTCAGTGGAAGGGGAAATTGTATCAATACCGAGTGTTGCCTAATGGTTGTCATCGGCAACATAGAGTGTTTACAAAAATACTAAAAAACCACCATTGCCAAACTCAGGAGTTTAGGCTATTGCATTGTGGGATACATTGATGACTCGCTCTTGATTTCTCCGTCTGTGCAAGAGGCAAATACGGCTGTAAAGTATACAGCAAAATTATTGTCAGACCTAGGTTTTGTTATACATCCAAGAAATCTATATTTAACCCACTCAAGAAATTAATTCTTAGGGTTTGTGATCACTCCCATGATATGACAATCTCTTTAACTCAAGAAAAACGGAATGGACATCCAGACAAAGTGTATAGAAAAAAACAACAAACCCTTTCCTTGGGGGGAGAACAACCAAAGCACAATAAGACCAATAGCTGTAGTTATTGGGAAATTAGTTGCAGCATTTCCACGTTAGGTACGGGCCACTGTACTATAGGGTCTGAAATGGCAAAATGAGGAAATTCGCACTAACCATGGAGTTTTGAGGCAATAACTGTTAGGGAGAGACAGAAATGACCTAAATTGTGGATTTCTAACTTGTGTTAAATACTACCAAGTGCCCAATACACACACCTAAACCCAATGTCCAGCTAGGAGTGATGAAAAGGGACAAAGGCTTTAGGGTGGTACAAATTGTCAGATAGAATAGGGGGTAGGTGGAAATGCACAAGAACTGTTATGGCTTGTAAAAATGAAATAAACTATCTGAATTACTGGCAGTTCGGTACAACTACTGTCTTTTTGCAAAGATCTCAGAGGCGTACATGTGCATGTAAGAGTGACAATAAAACAGCAAGACTTACATAAATAAAAATATGGTGGCACAAAATCCCCAAATGCCAATACTCTTCTAATCTTCTTTTTTTCCTTTTATACAAAATTTAATTTTTCTTTTTTTTTTTTTTGTTTTTATAACGTTTTTCTTTTGTTTTACTTTCCCTTTTGTTTTTTCTTATGGCACAAGAGGTGTGGAAATGGTGTTTTCAGAGGGAAATATGGTTGTCAGCTTCATACTTACCTGGGGTTGAGAATTACAACAGCAGATAGAAAAATCTAGGAAGTGACGACAAACACTGATGGATGCTGGATACATAGCTATTCACAAAAAATTTGTTGTTATTAGGTCAACCTGAAATTGACTTACTTGCATCTAGGCTTAACAAGCAATTACCCAGATATATATCATGGAAACCAGGACCCGAGGCGGAGAAATATTGAAGCTTTTCACGGATTGGGGAAAAATTGATTTTTTTTTTTTTTTTTTTTTTTTGCCTTTCCGCCATTTGCATGATTCCAACGTGTCTTCAAAAAATTGATGTTGACAGGTGGAGGGTATAATCATTGACCTAGATGGCCCACTCAGCCTGGTTTGCAAAATTACTGCACATGTTGACAAATGACCATGCTTTGCCTCAGGGTGTGGTTACCAGCCAATTTCCAGGGTTAGACATCCGCTTCACGAGCAATTTACGTCGTTGGGTTGCAGATTGGCAGGGATCCTCAAAGAGCAAGGAGTACCGGACAAAGCAATGGAGATCATCCTTAGTTCCTGGCAGAACGTCACAACTTCCAAACCAGGACCAGGTCTACATTCAAGATGGTAACTTTTGCAGCACAAGCCGTGCAAATCATAATTATTATATTGCTTTGATGGTTGCTTTGATCATTGGTATCTGCAATTTTATATCTTTTTTAGATCCTGTTTTTTACTGGTTTTAATTATTGGTTCTCATGTTTACACTGTATATTAGACATAATTGCTTCATTATATTTTAAATGTATTGCCTATGTATAGTTGAAGCATGTAGTAAGGCTGTGCTTTTAATTTTGTATTTAGGTTGTAAAGCGCTCTGTGACTTTGTTTGTTGCGCATATAAAACTTGCTTATTATTATATAATTATTATTATTATTATATTAAATCCTTGAGAAACAATGTCGGACGGGTTCTGAAATTTCTAAAAAAAAAAAAAAAAAAAAAAAAAAACAGCTTAAACAATTTTTTGAGTTTAAATTAGGTTATATCCAAACAGTACCAGGTCTACATTTCAAGATGGGTCAACTTTTGCAGCACAAGCCGTGCAAATCCCTTGCAGACCAATGTAGGACTGGTTCTGAAATTTCTAACTAAACATTTTTTGAGTTTAAATTAGGTTATAGCGCCCTAAACACGGCAAGAAGTGCTTTGTCAACATTTTTAATTATTGAAGGGGGACAGACGGTGGGAACGCACCCCTTGATTAGTAGATTCATGAAAGGCGTGTTCCAAATTCTTCCGACCAATGCCAGATACACGGCTATTTGGGATGTGAACATTGTGTTAAATTTTTAAGGAAACTTACTCCACTGGAACAGCTGGGCCTTAGAGATGTGTCATTTAAATTGGTCATGTTAATGGCACTGACCACTGGACAGAGAATTCAAACTTTATACAAGATACGGCTTAACAATTTGTGTTTATTTTAAAGATGGTGTTGCAATTATTTTAGTTTCGAGTTATTAAACACTTGGCCAGGACCAGTTGGCCTAAAGGTTGAGTTCAAGTCATATTGAGCCAGACAAGCGGTTGTGTGTGTACAAGGTATTAAGCATTATTTAAATTTGACAGCGTCGCTCAGAGGTGATGAGCAACAGTTATTTATCAGCTACAGAAAACCTCATGAAAAAGTTAGTAAAGATACTCTTGCACGCTGGATTAGAACAGTCATGGCAGCAGAAGGAGTGGATGTAAATATTTTTAAGCCCCACTCAACCAGATCAGCATCTACATAAAGCAGGCAAATGCCGAATCCAATTGCAACTATTTTGGATGCAGCCGGATGGTCATCAGAAAGAACCTTTCAATCATTTTACAATAAGCCAGTGGAAAAGAACCCACATGTATTTGCTGAAACTGTATTATAGCTATGAACAGTTAACAATGGTTAAGTTGTTTAGCATCAATGTTTTCAAGTCAATTCAGCATTGCAAGAATATAAGGAAACAGTAAGGTACGTACTGAAAAAGAGTGTTTTATATTAATAAGAACTGACACAGAGCTAGAGTGGCTTTGAAGTCTCATTTATTACGACACGTATTTCGAAATAAAATAGAAGGATTAAACAAGAACTTACCTAGTTTTGAAGTTTGATCCTTATTTTATGAAGAAATGGTTAGTGGAGGAATAAATGCCCACCCTCCCAACTAACCCTCTTCATTGTGTTATAGCTCATCTAATATGCTTAATATCTAATAGCTTTATAAATACGTTTATGATTTTGCTGGCTAGGGTGATTGCACTCTAGCCTCCGTGCTTTTAAAATTGACCTGCGCATGCGTCAGCGTTTCTATCTCATTTTATTCCTCCACTAACCATTTCTTCTTAAAATAAGGATCAAACTTCAAACTAGGTAAGTTCTTGTTTAATCCTTCTATTTTGATTGTTTTTGTTATGCCTTAGTAATTATTAGTTAGTTAATAGTTTCATAGTTAAATTAATATATAGAATGTACTATAGAAATATCTAGTTCACCATTTTTTACATTGTACTTGGGTTACACAATTATTGAGTATTGTGCATAGACCATTATTTACAGAAATTCGGATTGTTTCCAAATGTGCATAAACATATACTTCTGATAGCAAATTACCTCTTAATCGTTGGAAGTTGTATCATTAAAGTAATAGCTTAAAAAGTCGTCTACTTATCACAAAAGGTGTACACTGTTGACTTATGACACAAGAAACTTACAACCAGGGCGCACAACACTAAATCACTCCACGTTTGGGGGAATTGTAGGTAGTTCCGTAAAATGACAAAACATGTTTGAGATATTTTGCAGTCCTTTGGGGACCGGTTCCTATTGAGGGTGTTATATTATAATAAAGTGAAAGAGTATAGCTTGACCATCCTGAGATTATCACAAAATTTGGAAATTCGATTCGGTGTAGAAACTAGGCCCTCGACTTCCGACCCTGGTCGGAAAGCGGCTATGAGGCGTACACGTCGGCTCAAAATATTGGTGGCGCTGTTCATATGCCCTTTTCTTAAAATCTCTACTAGAATGATATCAAAAATGAAACTTATTTGAAAGTTTTAGTTGTGATCTATAGGGAAATGAATTCATAATATTCAAAATATTGTCACGCGGGGTGCAAATCAGCGGGCGCGATGTGGTATTTTTACGTGTATTTCAATGGAGGGATTATTTAGTGGTGTGCGCCCACCATTTGTGCTCAGTAGTGTAGTAAAGACAGCCCATAGTCACAATACTGCCCCTATATTACTAAAGATTCCCAAAAGGGTCATATTTTAGTAAGGATGAAGCATGATTAAAAATATTCACAATAGTTCTTAGATCAAACTAATAATGCTCAGGAACACACGCGAAAAAAAAATCACTTTGACATGTCAGTGATTTAGATGTTATACATTGAACATTTGAAGTTGTATCCTTGAATGGGAAATAAACCATTGTTTGCCTATTGTTTATATCTTATATTTGTGCTTTTCTTGCAACAAGCACAACAATAGTGGAAAAGCTCCAAAAACAAACTTCAAAAATATCCTGGAATAATTATGATCTTATTTCAGTCATCTTTTGAGCATAAAAGCAAGACAATTGTCACTTCTGTGTAATTGGGGGCCATTTGGACCAAAATGGCGGCCATATTGATTTCTTATGTTCGACTTGAATATTTTTGGAGGGTGGTAGAAGACATTCAGGACATGGTTCTACTGTTCATGTTGCATTTTGGTACACTTCAGCAAAGGAAATTGATATTTTGCCATGAACGGCGGTCATTTTGGATTTCGCCGCATTACCATGGTTACAGACACATTTGGAGGTGGATCCTCGGCTAAAATCAACAATTGCTATACCCTAAAGAAGTTTCACACCAAAAATGGCGATTTTGTCCGCTCTGTAACAATTTCCGAAAAAAATTGACCCTAAGCAACCCTACTACTAGGGGGCCCTTGGTGAACACATACGTGTCAAAAAATGTTTGTTTTAATTTAGCATAGCAATGCAGATAAATGGACACATAGTCAAAATTTGCTCATCAGGTCCCATGTCACTGGGGAAAATGCAGAAGATAGCGAAAAATTTGCGAATCCGCGAAAATTGCTGTAAATTTCTCAAGATTTCACAAAATTGCGAGATCTGTGCTGTGCAATTTTGGGCAGTTTTGAAGGATTTTCGAAGAGTTTGCCTTTCCGCTTTTTCCCCAGTGACATGGGGCCTCAGAACCCTGGCACTTCTACCCATGCTACTTACCTAATCCGATAAGACCTTTGACCCATTTATAAAATTCTGCTGCACGCCTGTCCACAACAATATAATTTGAAGGGGTAACGTGTAATGGGATAATGAATTTCATCAGGCATGTCCAGTGTTGCTGCCGCCACAAGTGCTATCCACTTAGCAATCCTTCTTGTTAGTTGATTTAGTTATTAAAAGCAAATGTTTCTTTATTCAGGAAGGAAATTACTAACTTTCCAACATATGTTGTGAAATGACAAAAACCCTTTACAAATATGTCATGTTTTTGCCACCTTTCAAGCCCACAAAAGGCAGTAATAATTCATTCCATATCCCCAACCATGTAGTGGACAAAGGGTTTTTTGTTTGTTTGTATTACCTTAAAGGCGCTATCAGTGATTTGCAAAATCCGAAAATAAAAGAAATAAAAAATTGTCAAAAATCAGATTTTTGAATGTCTGTAAACATACCCTACAAGTTATGACAAATAAGGACAAAATCAGATATTTTAGTCATTAGTGTCCGTACAACACGTAGTTGAATGGAAATCATATCTTTGAACACGCGCTGTTTTCTCCCCTTTCTGAAAATTGTTTAGTTGGAAAAAATAACTTATGAGAATTCTGCAGACTTATCCTTCACTTTTAAGCTACTCCTGCACATTTCAAATAGTTTGACTCTTTTGGGTGGATCACTGATAGTGTCTTGGAAAGAGTTCCATATGTACCCCTCCTTTAAGATTCTACTTGAAACAAATTCTTAAATATATGGCCTAACATAAACAAACACCCTAACTTTAAGGCCAAATATAAAAAAATAACTTGTTACATTTACAACTTTGGAGTGGGTACATAGGGAACTCTTGCCGGAATGGGACTCAAAGATTGTATATTTTGTTATGTTGCATATGATAGTGTGTTAACCCTCATCCAACCTGTAAGTTTCTGTAATACATCTAATCAGGGGAGTTGCTGCAAACCCCCAACAATTTTGCTATTGAAACCTGCAATGGTGGTAACTTAGGTATCATTGTATAGCTTTTGGTCTTTTTTTATTAGTACCATCATCCCTCTGTGTGATGTCTTAATGTCATCAAAATATATATTTTAAATTTTGTCTAAAAAAAATGTACAAACACAGGATTTTGACAGGTGTTATGCTTTATATAAAAGGAAATAACTATTGGCACCTACATAGCATGCTTATTCCAGTAAGACATTTTTAATAGGAGCAAAAAGAAAATATTGGGCATCATACCAACCCTCCATCTGGAACTTTGATGACAGTGGTACGGTCCAAAACTTTTTACTAAATTGAACACAAAGGATGGTCCAACAATGTCCAAAAGATGTTTGGCAGCTTTTTATTTGAGCATTTTATGCTGGCAGTTGCAATACCTTGATTTGTAGCAACCCTTCTGGATTGATTAGAGTTAAAGATACAGTGTCTATTTAGTGTCATTTATTTCCTACCATTCATGTTATGTCACTGTTTTGTCTTTTGTTTTATGTTGTCTTAAAGGTCCATGGTCCGATCGCTAATAGCCTCGTCCCCAGAACCCCAGATTTTACCAGAAGTGGTCAGACATTTGGTATCAGACGAAAGCTACTATTTTTCTTATTTACCCTGTGAAATCTTAGGGCTAAAAGATGATTGGATTGGAAGTTATGAGCGAAAATTATGCCCCATTTTGATCGACCAATATTAATTTTACACAGTGCTCATTGGGGCTCACAAAACCATGTTTTTCAGTCATACGTCAAAATGGATTGAAATATCGGTGCAAAACTTTACAGGTGGGGTTTTGGGGTGAAGGCCATTCTTTCTATCAAGATGAAAACATCATATACTAAAATCGGGTCACCCCCTTTAACTTACATAATATTGAGACAATGTTTGCCTTTTATGTAGGCTCCTTACTCTTAAGTTTGTATTTCAAAATTGAAGGTGTTATATTGCTATGTTTTGATTTGTATTTGGATATTTTACTGAAATTATTTCAAGTTTAGATAAACCTGAACTTTGAACTTCAAGGTTTGTCTCAGAAACTTGTACACATTGCTATGTAAAATTGAATTTGCTGCATAGCTGTATGTGATCATTCCATTGTGGACTTTTTGTGTTAGAAAATAAATTAAGTCAAGATGCAAAAAAAAAGAAACTGTGTAGTTCTGAGCCCTTTTTTGGGATGCCAGCATAGCTGGCAGGACCACTTAGCAATCCATTGTGAGTGTGTATGTATGTGTGTGTGTGTCACTAAAACATTAAGTTTTGTTATGGAGCGGCCCACAGCTTATATTCTTTGAATATAGTGAGCGCGAAAGCCGATAACTGCGAAATTCTAGTTATGACTTGCACTACATAGGACATGGCTCTTTTGGCAAAAGTTTGCAAGACCTTTTTTTTTTGCCATAGTGCTGTAAGGTCATATTATGTAACTCAGTCCCTATATGCACCATGTTATGTGCCTGGTGAATTAACCATCAGTAACAAATAAAAATCTCAAAGGGAGGCCTGGACTGTCAAGAGAAACTAACTAGCCTGTTTTTAGACAGGTTAGAGGCAACTGTCAAAATATGTTAACAAAAATTTAGGGTTCGCACGTCCTTTGGAGGAAACCCTGGTTCAGTGTCCAGATATCGGTTGGGGTTAGGAGTATGGATATAATTAGGGGAGAATTTTATGGATTAGGAGTGTTAGAAAGGGATAAGGGTCGGTGACTAGGGAATAATGAGAATAAAAGTTGGCATCGGAAATTGAGGGCTTTTAGAATTAAATTGGGCTAGGCATCTGGGTGAGAGAGTTGAAATGTGGTCAATGTATGGTCAGCTTAAAAGTTTGTTGTTAAGATATTGTGGTAAGATTGAGGTAATTTGAAATTCAGGTGGCAATTAGAAGATTAGTAAGATAGGAAAATAGATGAAATTAGACCTTGGCCAGAGTTCAGAATGTACTACTGGGTTTTGTTGGGCGGGGAGGGAGATTAAAAGTTCGAGGGTTTAGGGCAAAAACACCCCATCTGCAACAGCCAGGCGCGGATCTAGGGAGGGGGGCGCGTGCTTCCCGGTAATTCTGCAAAATCTTCCAAAATCAGCCCATTTTGGACAATTTCAGCCTTTTAGCCCCCCGGTAATTTTGACTTTTTTCAAATCCTGGATCCGCCCCGATAGCTGCCACAACTGACAAATGGCAGCTATTGCAGATGGGGCCTTCTTGCAGTAAACCCTCAAGCTACATGAGAATAACTAGTAGGTATCGGATTGGTAGAGAAAAATGTTCAGAATTCGTACAAGACCTGAAACTCTGATTGGGTTGAAATTAACTGGGACATCGCTGCTTGATACAGGAATTACTGTAATAAGAAAATTTAAAGTCTCCGCATTATTGATACATGCACAGAGATTGGATGATTGATGATGTGCAGAAAGGTCAGTGATTTCTTTTCCTGGTGGTTGGACCACATTTTGTCATCTCTAAAAATAGAAATCTGGTGCAACCGGGGGGCCTACCGGGGAAATCAACGTGGGGTGGGGAGCAAAGTTCCTTGTGACCTGCTCTAGCCAGTGCTATGTGGGACCAAATGCATTTGGCCCAAGTTTAGGGTAAATAATGTTGGTCACAATCTCTCAAAATCAGGACAAAAATGCAAATGTTATTCCATTTTTCTTCCATATTTTGAGCTAGGGGAGAAACTGCAGCCGAAATATTTGAGCCAGGAGGAGGATTGTGGTTTATAATCAAGTTGAATTTTGATCTTTAAATGGTCATTTCCCAGCTAGATGCCACTACCTAACTGTGTACTCCATTTAAAAAGTATTAAGGCACTATCATAAGTTGCTAAATCGGAAAATAAGAAATCATAAAAAAAATCAGATTTTGCATGCCACTAACAAGTGCAGGTATCCTAACATATCCTGCATGTGATAAGATCGAAAGCAACTAATAAGTACAAAATCAGGTATTTTAGTCATTAACTGTCCGTACGGACACTTTATAAGGCACGTAATTGAATGGAAGTCAATATCTTTGAACACTGGGCCGTTTTCTTCTTCCTTTCTTTCAATTCTTTGGTTGTAAAAAGTAGCTTAAAAAAAGGGTTCCTCAATATATCCTTCACTTTTAAGCTGTTCCTTCTTGACTTGTTCTTCACTTTAAAGTCGCCTCCTTTCCAAATATTTTGTGAGTGAAGGCTTCGGAAAAATTACTGATAGTGGCTTTAAGTGATATATCTGCCTTTAATTCCCTTTGCAATGCAGATACTACTGCCTGCTCTGTTGATTGAGTATTGACATGCATGAGGCACCTTACAGTACTTGCCGTGGTCATACTACACAACCTGTGCTTTCTCTGAAGCAACAAGGCAAAACTGCAGGGAACAGGTAAGGTTGATTGATGATCATCAATCAAGTTATGATGCACTGGTGTAACCAGACCTTTGCAAATGGGGGGGGGGGGGGGGGGTGGCAGAAGGGGAGCTGAGGCATTTCTGAGGGGTGACTTTGGGTCCTTCCCCATACACTGTACAAAAGGTCATTCAGTGGGGGGGCTGCAGGGGGAAGGGGTTTCTGACAGGGGGGTGCTCGCCCATTAGAGCTGGGAGTTTAATTTTCTAGCCGTTTACATAAGATCATATTTTTCGTTTGTTTTAATACATGTTTGACACGGTCATAATGACTGCCACATTTGGCGCTTCCACTCCATGCAATTCTAGTGGCATAAATCAGTTCGTAATCCTGTTACCACCCGCTTTGCATCGATCATATTATCCTCTTGAACCAGAATGTTTGTACTTTTCCTACCTTATGTTTTAATCCAAAATAAAGCAGTTGAATATCCCAAAGACCCCAACAACTAAATCACTATGGGTGCCTCCATATTTTACCTCTATATTTTTTACTATGAAACATTGCAGACACCTACCAATATAAGCATTGTACTTGAGGCATGTATATTCGGCGTATATGATATGCTAAGTCGATGACTCGCAACGTACAAACTTGTAAACTGTGTTTCCCTGTTTCCGTAAAAAAATTGGAAACCATTTCCTCTAGAAAGCACATTTTAACTTCACTTTTTCAACTGACGGCGGTGTAAAATTTTGGTGAAAAGCGGTTGTATGTGTAATGATTTTCTAACGTGCAGTGACCCTTTTCCGGTTTCCGTTCGTGTACACTTTGAACGTGTACACGTCCAGCACTATCGCCCACTCTGCCCCCACTCCCTGCTGGTTACACGCCACTTGGATGAATAGTTGAAGAGCACCATTTGTTAAATTTGGATTATTTAGATTTCAAGTATTTCTGTGATGCTTTTCCTTCATGTTTATCCATGCTTTGGCATTTTTAGTATATGGTTGCATCCATCCTATGCTCAGGATCAACACAAAAGTTTTCAGAAGTGCCACTTTGGCATTCACTGTGATCAAGGTTAATGATCAAAAATACCCCTTTGAATAATCAATAGAATTTTTTAAAAGATGTAGTCTGTGTAATTGGAACGAGATATACATGTGTCCACGGGAATGTGTACTATACTTGGATCTGATTCTGTATCATCCCTGGTGAAGTAGGGATTAGGTTACGGATCACCACGCTGATTCTATTTCTAAAGGTAAAAAAACCCACCGAATCCTACAAACCACCAACCACTTCACCACCCGATTGAGAAAATCGCAACTACCACAGAATTGGGGTGGACTTTGGTAGGTAGTTTTGTGGGGTAAAGAGTTTAACACGGTTTGCACAGACCTAGTAAGTTAGCCCCCCCCTATCCCACAACGCCACAGTGGACCTTTGGCAGAAACCACGTGATCACCAAATCCTGCAAAACCTACCTAGTGAATTCACCACTGAATCCCACATTGTAACTAAATGACTTTGAACAAGTCGTTTTCTATGTGTGCTCTAAGATTGTCAATGTCCCATGCACCATCTATCTATCAGATTTTGTCTCAAATCTGCATTTTTTGCATAGCACCATCAAAATAATTACCTTTGTTGAATTCTCTTTCATAATAATGAAAAGAGTAAAACATGGTGCCAGGGTGTTACATGTGTATTTTTTCTAGCAGGTCCTTTTTAGAGGCCAGTTTATTTTAGAAGAATAAAATATCATTTATTTAAAATCTTTTATTAATAAACCATATTCTGGGAGGAAGTCCTGTTGTTTTGCAGTGTTAATCAATATTATGGGGTGTTTTGTTATCCATGTTGTTTTATGTTTTGTATTGCAGTTTTGTTCTCCTGTTTGTTTTAACTTTTGTTGTTGGGGGTGTGAATGTTACCTTATTGGCCATTTGGTCATCTCCATATCATGTATATGGTATCTTCTCCGGTATTTTTTGTTTATGATACTGAAAACAAACCTGATACTCTTATGCAGGCGTCAATTTGAAGCGTGGACCCACCCTCCTCACGGTCGCCAAATATCGACGCTGACTCGACGGACGTCGAAGCTTCAGGGTCAATATATTTCTTGTGCTATAGTGAAGTCCTGGTCGTTCTTTAATTTTCATTTGGTGAAGCTTTACGTATAAGGTTTTTGAAAGGGGTGAAGCTTGACGTGTGATTTGTGATTCCTGGGGTGAAGCCGTCGATCCATTAACGTCGGTCGCGTCGAAAAACATGTCGAAATCGTGCATTTCCCTCACAAATCCTCACAAAGCAACATGAAGAATCACAAACCCGCCATCCGGCGGATCACCGACACAGAGAAGTCGGCATCACTGCACTTATGAAACTATAAGAACAAATTTGGTGTATTATTGTTATCAACATCAAGTAATTGTTTGCGACGCACGGGGGTACCCACTTCCACGCTGCTCACAGGTTTGAAGTGGTACACCTATAAATGGGTTGTATTGGAAAGAGTAAAGATATCTTTTGGATAATCCGGATCAATGACTGAACAACGTTTGCTTTATGTCTAACCTCACATGTTTTGTAACAACTTTACTTCAAACAAATCGATATGATAAATAATTGACTGCGATCAGCTGTTCCGGACTAACCATTGGCTGTAACGGTAATGGACTTTAATCTCATTTATTTCCAAGGGATGAAAAAGAAACGTAAATATTTAATGATCACATAGACCTATTAAAATTAAAACAAACCTGTAATGAACTATAGGGTAGAGTAGGCCCCCCTACATCAGATAAAGATAAAATAAAACAAAAATGTCGGCTCACGGCAAGAAATTATAAATTATTACCGTTATAATTTTAAAGTAATAAGGACCATCCTTCCATCCAACCGCCTTAGTCGCGGCAAACACACAAAGCAAAGGAAAGCAAAAGAGATAACCGTTTTAAAATACGAGAAAACAAACAAATACTGGACATGGAATAAAGATGAGTCGATTTTGATTGGGCGGTTGAAAATGAACATAACCCTATCTTCCTATCAGAAGAATTCGTTAATTTAATACCATGAAATATTTTCCACGTCCATGTTACAAAATCCGACCGCGAACTGAATAAGAACGTAACCAAACCACATGGGCGTAATGGCCATCATAGTCTACGGGTTTCCCACTTCGCTCGTCAAGGGATCCATCCATGTGCCTTTTGAGCTGCTATTTTCTCGATACTTGTCTTCCAGATTTTAACTCCTTACTAAAAATTTATGGTATTATTTATTCTTCGTACTATTGTAGGTTATTTTTTCGGTTTTTAACTTAATATTTGCGTACACTTGGTGTTATTCTTTGCGTTATCGTCACTGATCTTGAACGAGCTGTGTAAACTGAGCTTGATGTACAAACTGTCAATCATCGAGACGTATATGCTTTATGTGTGCCGCTCTCCGACAGCACATTCGAAACAAAAAAAAAACCGATCCTTCTTGTTTGTCGATTGATCCTGGAAGACCCCTTCTTATTGATCCGATTGTTGTGGTTTAGCTTCAAAGATTATGAATATGGGGAAGTTTTTGACAGCATTTCATGAGTTTTCCCGTCTAAATTCAGTGTCAAATGTTGATTTTCAACCAGAGAAGATGGTAATTTGAACGAATGATTTACTGGAATCAACTTTGCAACAAACCTGACGAATAAACGCTTCGGAAATAAACGGCTTCGGGAAAGCATAATTGAATCACCCAACTTATATTAGGCCCTCGTAAAGATAACATACCCGTTTCCCCAAATCAAGGTAATCTTGATCATTGCTCATCATTTTTTTAGAACCAGGATTAATCATGCTAACTTTTTTTTTTTCAGGCGAAATATTTAACAGCACATAAAAGTAAAGTTTTTTCCTTTCAAACGTCAGGACATTCCCGAATTACCCCGGGAATTCCCAATATGTATTGCGATATTACCGTGAACGGCGTAGTACTGTCCACCCTTACACTTAGTACAACCCCTTTCCAATAAAATATTATTATTATGCTTCAAATCTCTAAATGTAAAAAAAATATTATTCAGCATTGTTTGTACATTTTTTGTTTAGCATATACCCACAGCAGCACGGAAGTCCACCCCCATAATCCTTTGCGCGCAAAACCATATTATCGACTGGTGAAGTCCGTGTTTACCCCATTTCTTAGTTGTCACCGCGGAGGTAACTTACAGTCAAGTGTACACACAACCTAGACTAAACCTAACCTACAGAACATGTCTGAACAAACGGTACACGAACTCAATGTTAAGTACTGCAACCTAATTTGAAATTATCAAGACCCTTTTCAAGTCAAGTCCAAAAAAACAAACATAAAAGTCCGAAATGGGCCAAGTACCAAAACGATGTACAAATCATACATCCAGCCTAGACTCAGTCACCTTCCCCCGGTTACCTCCATCTCCGGCAGTTTTTTTATCGAGTTCTTACCAAGTGTCCCATAGGTTACAAATACGTAAAAATAATGGATAGATTCACTGAAACTAGTAAGTAATATAGAAATTTTATCTTTAAGGTAGGAAATCATGTTGCGAAAGTATTACGAAAGGACGAGTGGAATTTCAACACAAAGCTGAATCCGGCTTGGCGTAGTCATGTAAAAGGTAAGTCTCGTATTACCACCGCTGTTTCTAAATCAATGCGCTAGCGACGTTGGCACAACCCAATTTGTATTCGCTCAATCATACGTTATAATTGCCCTACAGTGGTAACAGTTGGTTTGGCTGGTTTCAAGATTTCTCAGATGAGTAATAAATATGGAAAATACTCTTTAAAGTGGCGCATAGGCAATCGAAACCATTATCTTGGATCGTTCATAAACTATCCGTTTGAAATTGAAGCGCTAGCTTAAGCGCAGCCTCGATAATCTACAGAAAAACGTTGTTTGTGTTGGAAGTATGAATACGTGTTATTGCTAGGAGAGGTTCCCGGCGGCACGTAAAAACGAACTTGTAGGCAAAAGGTTACTTGGAAGGTCTTCTTAGCCCTGTTGCATATTACCTAGACTTCAACCTATGAGAATATACTTCCACAACGAAGAATAACATTCATTGAAACTATCATAATTCTTGATTGTGCATCTGCAATAACAGATATACATACCACATATATACAGTGCATACACACACTACACAGACACCATACTATACCTACATACACATACATGCGCGCCCACCCCCCACCCACCCACACATGCAAACGCAAAAAATCTTGATGTATTTTTTCACAGCTTGTCCTCTGGGAAATCACACAGACACAACACACACATACACCCTCACACATATACATAACCCCTCCCACACACGCTCGCACCACACATCAACAAAACCCGCCCCCACAATGCAACCACAAAATCTTTAGATGTAGTTTTTTCAACGCGTGGATAATTGATTTCCTCTGGAATTTACCCTCCACCAGTGAAATCCTCTTGGAAAAAAATCCTTAAAGCTTTGTAAAAACCCACGCCAAAACATGTTTTTTACTTGTAAGGAGTTAACATTTAGTAAAATTACTACAGGTAAGTCTTACACAACATAAATTTAAATCCATGAGTATTGTCCTTATGAACGAGATATGAAAAACCATCCAAATTTAGCTTTGTTTTATATTATATTTTGATTTTCTTTAACGGTTGTGTATATATAAACAGGAGTATTTTGTGGTCGAGCGTATATGTACCCACAGGTAATTGCACTATCCTTCTCATGTGGATCCAAAGACCTTCAAATATTGGTCTTAGGTGGATCTGATCCCTCCTTCTTCCATCAGAATCGATTGGTTACAAAAACACTGTAGAAGAATCATTCATTTATAACAATTAACATTCAATTATAAACACAGAGGGACACAATAACTCAAAATGATGATCAAAATTGCAAACATGATCATTTTAGTGTACATTTATTATAAACACCATGTCAAAGCTAACAATGCAAACCTGGAAACTTGTCTGGAAAAGGAACAGTTTAACAATAGATAGTGTTTTTTAACAGTACAAGAGTAAACAAGAGTTTACTTTAAAAAGGTCATACCCAGAGGCTGTAGGGACGGGATAATATATTACCAGGCCTTCCAAGAATGTGCTCTAGAGAATATCAAGGTATATCACATGTGTGAAGCTGATCCTTTTTCGATTGAAACAACTGCTAAAGGTGAGGAAGTCTCGGAGAGGATCCCCAGTGAAAGATCAAAACCTGGGACACTTTAATTGAATCCAGCGATATGACCCTACAGCAGAAAAGCATGGTCTACCATCGAAAAGCTACGAGGGGATCCACGAACCTCCACAGCAGCCAATGTCACACCCAACCAAAAGTTGCCCACCAACGGCTTTTAAATAGGCAAGGCAGCAAGAAACCCAAGAAGATCAAACTAAAACAGAAGAGGTATAGTGGTGACCATGGTTTCACTCGCCCTTCAAAACATGGACGAATTGAAATCCGGTATTGCTAAAATTCAACCAGAAAAAAGGCAGTAGGCCTTGACAACATCTCTACTGAGCAACTAAAAAATCTTGGCCAGTAGAAAAGGAATGGCTGCTTGAGGTCTACAATTTGCGCCTTATTCCAACAGGTTCCCAAAGATCTGGAGGAAAGCACATGTTATGGCACTTCTAAAAGCATGGGAAAGATCCAGCCAATCCCAGAGCTACGACCTATATCACTCCTAGCCATACCTACAAGCTATTTGAACGTCTCGACTTGATCAATCGTATTCCACCGTGATAGACGAACCACACCTACCAGAAAACAGGCCAGGTGTTCCGGCCAGGCAAATCAACAACAAAGCCAAGTACTCAAACTAACTTAAAACTCATTGAGGATGGTTTCGAGAAGGGTTATGGTAACCGGAGAAGCTGTGTTCGTTCGACCTCTAAGCAGCATACGACACTGTTAATCCACAGATGCTACTAGTCAGGGGCAGTCAACTACTTCAGAAGTTGTGCCAAGTCTGATATTTGATATGGACCTTGTTATTGAACCCATAAGGAGTTGATTTCAAATTGTTGTGTATTCTCAGTGCCGCTTTTCATCGCTTGAGGGCGCTTTTTCAAAATGGCCGCCCAAAACATGGTAAAAGTCGTATATAAAGTGCTTCAGAAAAATTGATTAGTCTGGTTTTCAATGTGGACCTATTGATTACACCCATAATTAAGTGTTTCAGCCTAATACCAAAAACCACTCAATGTAACGTTTTTCATCAATGAGGGGCGTTTTTTTTCAAAAGGCGGTCAAAATGATAAATCTATATAAGAATAATTAGTTTGATTGTAAACGTCATAAAGTGCTTCAGGACAAAAAATTAGTTGAGTGTGATTTCAAATTATAACTCATAAGGAGTTGCTTTCAGCTCCATGTCAAAATCTTAGTCACGTTCAAATTGATAGAGGGCACTTTTTCAAAAATGGCGGTCAAAATCATAGGGGAAAAATTACTCTAACAAAATAAAAAGTCATGCTTTAGGAACGCCATCTTCCTGGTAGGTCTTCCATGTTAGGTTGATCTAGAGGGGGTAAATGGGGGCTCAGTGGGAGTTGCAGGGCCCTGTTCAAGTACCATGCTTTGGGGCAAGCGACTTCCTGGAAGGACAAGTGAAACATCCTCTTCAAGAGAGCATTTCAGGACCGGTGAATTAGACAAGCCATGATGAGCAGAAGCTGCGGCCGTACCGGGCAGGCTCTCATGGAGGTGCGTGGGCCCATAGGGGCTGGAACCCATTTGAAGACTCGGCGAATTTACAAAGAGGCATTATATAAGGATGACTTGTTGTCTGGAAGCATGCCCTTTGACTTCCTGATGCGACATTGTTCGTCTTCTCGTTGAGGATTGCTGTGCCATTCTGCCAGGGGCAGCAGCCTTTCAGAAGGTCTGCTTGCAGTGTAGGATCTGATGAAAGTCGCCCTACAGTCAGGGTGAAGGGTCTTCTAAATTTGGTCGATAGAGGAACTTGAGTCTTGTCCAGGTTTCATCAAGAGGTCTCTCCTCGTCAGGAAAGTAAAAACGGTTTCCGCCCAACCGTTGAGAGGAAGAGTACTTTCGGAAACCACATTTGTCTAGGCCAGTGTGGGGGCTATTAGAAGCATGTTTGCAAACGCTGGACTTTGAGATCTTCCCCCAGCACCTGGGTATCATTGGGCGTTTATCGGGGGAACGCATATGACGAGATACTGTTCAGTGATCATCATTGAGCCATGGCAAACGCATCTGGTCCGCACCCCCAGGAACAGTATGTCTGGAGATGGTCGTCACAGCGCAGCAAAAAGGGTGATTCGAGGACACTCGAGTTGTTGAAGACAACCGTGCCCACTGTGGGGGTTGAGGTGCCATTCCACCAACAAACCCCTGACCTTGGTCGGGGCATAGATGGTTTTTCCCCTTTTCGACAGGGAACCAGCTCGACTGTTACCTGCTCCCGGGAGGTGGACTACCTCGAGCTGAATTATGTGGCGCTGGCCCCATATCAGCAGGTGCGTGATGTCTGTTGATATAGAATCGGGCTGTGGGTTCCCCAAACTCATGCGTAAACCCGACTTGCACACTTAACTTATGCGTATGTCCTCATAGACCTTTTCATACCATCCACTTTGGACCAAATTGGTCCACTCAGGCATGACAAGTATGCACATAGATTACGACTGAGTTGGGAACGGAGACCACCTTGCTTGGTTGATATAAGTCACTACGTTGAGGTGTTGCAGCGTAGGGTTGGTCGTCTGGTCCTTGACCTTGGGAAGTGGCACCGTAATGCAAGGCGGACCACCACAGCTCCAGAAGGTTGATGTGCCTGCTTTCAACTGGCTGGATCCAAGACACTGCAATCGCCGCCTTCCCAGTGGACTCACAGCCCGTCTGGAGTGTCTATTGGTGGGCGTGGGAGCGGGACAGCCCAGAATGAATGTTGTGAGACTGCATCCACTGATGGCGTAGTGGACCATTTTGGAGTAGAGGAGCGACGCTATACCCGTCCGACATCGGATCTATTTGGGGCTGAACTTGCGATAGAATGTGAAGTTGTATGTATCTCATCCGTAGAGGCATTGTTTTTAGGGTAGGACAGCTGTGAGGATGGTGATAAGGCCAAGGAGCCGTAACCACAGTTTGACTGGAGCCCTCTGCCTGGGAGGTAAAACGGTTCTGCCACCGTGAGAGGGAGAACTTTGGGAACTATATCTGTGTGCTATTAGAAGCACATTGCACCCGCTGATCCGAGAGCTTCTCTAGCACCCTTGGTATCATAGCTATCGAGGGAACGCATATGCCGAGTTCCTTTTCCAAGTGATCATATGCGTCCGCTCCCCAGGAACAGTATGTCGGGATAGCGGGTTGTTCAAGGGCCGCTGTAAAAGGTTGATTTTAAAGGCCGACTTGGAAGTCTGGGTAAAAGACCACCTCTTGTACATGCAAGCCCCTGACTAGTCGGGGCATGGATGGTTTACTCTTCTCGATAGGCTAACCGTTAGATGTGCCTGCTCCGGGAGGAGATGGACTGACTGGAGCTCGATCCTGTTGGCGATGACCATATCAAAGTTTGATTGTCTGGTGAATAGTAAGCTGCGGGTACTCCTGCGTGTATATAAGTCAATACTGTGAGGTTGTTGCGGCATAGGTGATCGTCTGGTCCTGACACTTGGGAAGTAGGCGCCGTAATTGCCAGGCGGGACCACCCACCGCTCCAGAAGGTTGATGTGATGCTGCACATGACTGGATTCCAAGACATGCCCAACGCCAGCCTTCCCAGAGGGCTTCTCAGCCCGTCTTGGACACGTCTATGGTGAGCGTGGAAGCGGGACCCGCCAAGGGATGAATTGTGAGGCTGCATTAACCATTTGAGGGTGTGGTGGACCTTTAGAGAGGCTATCCCATTAGACATCCAGTCTATCTTGAGGCGCTTGAACTTGGATGAAACGTGAAGTTGTATTATCTCGTAGTAGTGGGCATTTGGGAAGGACTTATGTGATGCTGGCTCTAAGGGTAAGAAGCCGCCGTAAACAATCGTTTGGCTGGAGCCTCTGCCTGGCGAGGACGGTTCCGTGTGCAAAGGACGAGTGGACTGTTGTTCTCTCTGCTTCGGGAAGAACACCTCCCCTCTGCGGAAGTCTATGACAAAGCCCAGGAAATGCAATGTTGTATAGGATGGTTTGGATGGCTGGACTCCTTCTATTTGATGATTAGTCCATTGGAGCTGACAAGGCTGCAGGTCTTCCCGATTTGAAAGCGAAGGGCCTCTGGGGACGGTGCAGTGATCAGCCAGCGTAGAGGTGGTAAATGTGATAGAACATCATTGTCACCGCCCAAGAGCTTCGGCAATCACATGGACCTAGCATTGTGAAGATCCCTGGGGCGGGATAGCCTGAGCGGCAGAAGGGGATTCGCTTGTTGATGTTAAAAACCGAGCCATTTTCTGTGTCTGAAAGGATGGATGGTCACGTGAGGTAGCGTCTGAAAAGTCCGGTTGTTGCGCTCACCACCCCTGGCTTTAGATACTGGGGATGATGACGCTAGGTGTCCATGTGGAAAGAGGTATAGGTCGAATGTTACGGTTAAGCGGCCTGGGTAAGTATGCGGGCTCCATTCGCCCCCGACTTCTTCGCTGTTAGGAAGAAGGTTGAAAAGAAAACTACCTCGTTGGGGCCAGTTTCTAAGGCTTTCTTTAAGGCTTCACAAATCAATGTATTTTAGAGTTTATGACCCCTTAAACCATTAAAGGGCCCCGTTTAACCCCTTAAAGTATATTGTTAAGACACTGCAGTGATTGCTTATCAGAAAATCGAAAAAAATCATCAAAAATCAGGATTTTTGAATGATGTAACAAGATACAGGTATCCTAAATACCCTGCAAATGATAAGACCAGAAGCAACCTATAAGGACAGAATCGAAATTGTAGTTCATTACAGTCGTTCGGACACTTACTCAACAAGTAAGGTGAATGGGGAATTCGATCTGGGAAAACTGCCTCGTTGTCTTCTTTTTCGTCATTATTCAGTGGAAAAGGTAAAGCTTATGCGATTCTACACGCACTATCATTCAATCTGAAGCTATTCTGCAAATTCCAAACATTTTAAAATCAGGATAGTGTCTTTAATATTTATGCACTAAGCAATAAAACAAAAAGACCAATTTAGCCACCAACAAAAATCAGTCTATAACATGATATGGGCATTTCTTCAGAGAGATTCTTTGAACAAAATATGTCAGTTTTGGCGGCCATTTGAAAAAAGCGGGCCCTAACCAGTTGACAAAAAAGACTGAGAATTACACAACAAGTGGAAGTTTTCCCTGTCGTGTTATTGAACACATGAAAGTGAAAAACCTAACTTGGCACACCTTCTGAAAGTAATAGCAAACAGGATGAACATGTGCCCCCTGACTATACTCCATAAGATCCTGGAAATACCAAGGACATCCGCTGGACTGAGCGTAGTCCGTGGATTGATGGCTGCAGAAGGTCTTGTTCAGCTAGGAGGGAGAAGAGCCGATGGCGTAGGCTCAGAATGGTCTACCACAAGGGTGTGTGAGTGCACCTCTCCTGTTCAACAGATATACCAACGGGACCAACCTAGGAGTGCAGGAATCCCGCGTTTTATTTATGTAGACGATCTTGGAATTAGTGCAACAAGGATGCCGCTTACAGAGTTTGTTGAAGAGAGACTTCCAAAGCTTTGGATGAACTGTCTCCTTATTATGAGGAAAACCACCTACGTGTGCAAATCCATCTAAGATACAGGTGTGTGCTTTCCATCTACGCAAACCGTGAAACCAAACGTCAGTTTAAAGATACCTCTGGAACTCCCCTTTTTGGAAAACACTTGATTAAACCTGTCTACCTAGGAGTACACCTGAGACCGCACTCTCTCTTATAAAGACCCACATTGAGAAGACGAGAGTAAAGTGAGGTTAGCAATAACATCTTGAACAAATCCAACGGCACCAGATGGGGTGGCTAGCCCAATACCCTAAGATCGACGGCACTTGCCCTGTGTGCTAACTCATGTGCAGAGTATGACCTGCCCTGTATTGGAAAGAATAACATGCCAAGAAAGCTGATCCAGCGGTTAATGCCTCCTGCCGGCTTATCCCAGGATGCCTCCGTCCAACACCAATGGAAAACTTGTAATCCTAGCAAGGAATGCTCCACAGACATCCGTCGTAGCGTAGCGAGCATGCAAAGAGCGTAGCTGCCAAGTATCCAATGTGAAGCACCTATGTCTGGACCAGATACAGCTGCCAACCGCCTTAAATCAGAGAGAGTTTCTTAAGGGTTATAGAGGATAATGGAAGAGAAAGGGCATTCTGCGTACTGGTGTCAGTTTTGCGTGCCACTTACGCAATCGCAGTCAGAGCGTAGGGGATCTTTCTTAGGTTGCGCGTGATGCATGCACGCACAGTTCACCGCCGAGGAATTTTTGCGTTTTTGTTGTTGTAGTTTTGCCTCGTTCAGAGCATAATACCAATTTTGTAATCACATCAGGGGCATCCTGAATCGTTTTCATAGATGTGGGGGGGGGGGGGGTGCGGTTGGTGTCGCTAGGGGTGGTAAGGGTCACCGAGTGCCGAACAAAAACGCCCATTGTGTACCGACATTAAACGAATAACGACAAAACATGTTGAGGGGTGTGTCGGGGGAGTGGGGCTTTGTAGTTCCTTAAATATTGGTGTTTTTATGACAGATTCCTGAAAAAGTGTGATGTGAAAACAGCTAGAACGTCTGTTGCCGTTGCCTTTATACAAGAGCCAATATCTCACAATTCCCGAAATGAGAACAAACTTATACCAGGCATTTAATTTCTAATGTAGTTGTATCAGACTTTAAGTCCATGGGCATTTTTCGCCTGGAGCCAGGAAGAGAGAGGGGAAAGGGAAGTTTTCGGGATCCTTAGCTTTCAAAGTTCAAGAACCCCGAGTTTTTTATAGGAAACTATTGAAATGGTGTGAGGAAAGTTGACGGAACAAATAAATCCGATTATTAAAACTTCATCCCCTTATTCATTATCCCTACATGCCCTGAATTACCTTATTACTATTTTCTTTGCATAGGCCTATATTTAAAAAAAACCAAAAAAGAAAAATTTAAAACAAAAATGTTCGCGATTTGGCACTCATCTCTCTATCTCTCACTCACACTACACGCACTCACTCAACTCCTCACTCACCACTCACTCACTCACTCACTCACTCACTCTCCCCCCAACCACAGAATGCCTCCAACCCATCATCCACTCCACCACCAGAGTTTATTATTGCGTCCTGCTGTGAACAAGAGGCAAATCGCTTGCGAACGCATACTTGGCATGGGTTTTTTGCGACCTATTTTCCGTGCGGTCAATACGCAACGCAATGCATGAGCTTTTGTTCATGCAAACAGGACGCAGTGAAGGGAAAATTTGCAATTTTTTTTTTAGGTCTATTTCGTCGTTTTTCTAGAAAAAATAAGTCGGTGACACCAGTTTTTATTTAGTGCGCCGAACAAAGATCTTACAAAGGTTCCTAACATAAGTAGAAAAATCAAAAAAATCGTTCGATTTTTTTATATTTATATGACCTGGAAACAGGCAACCTTTCCGGTTTGACCCATAGAGATCTGACAAATTTTTTGAAAATATACACGTTTTGGAATGCCTATAGCTCAAAAACGAAAGGTCGGTGACCCCATTTTTTATTTCAGATTTGTCACCTACACCAATTAAAATACCATAATCCAAAAACTAAGAAAATCGATCGATTATTCAATTATCCTCTATAACCTTAAGCAAAGTCCAAAACCTCTTGAACAGTTCTAAGGAGGGTGGTAAAGAGAGTCGCCTTGTGGAAAGAAAGACTTGCCATCAACCAAGTAACTACTATCGGTATTGAACCTGGCGAGCATCTCCACCTGAGAGCTGACTCCTCATGGGCTGCTGAATGGCGATGCCTCAATAGATTGAGAACCAGAACTGGACGATATAAAGGTTTCCTTGCAGAAAGTGGGCTATCTGGAGGAAGCAGATCAGGATATAACTGTGGTTTTGTGGAACAGAACCACAGACAATGGAACACCTCTTGGTCTGCCCACTGTGAGCAACAATGCACAACACAAGGACCTTGCGGAATTAGTGAAGCAGCCAGACGTTGTTACCATATTCGGATGGATCATATTTGCGAACCTCAGTGTTGGGAACGATAGAAGGAAGCTAAAACAGGTTTGTATACATATTATAATCTTTGTTTTTTTTGTTTATAACAACAAAAAATGTATTGAAGGAACCTTGGAATTAAAACAAATAAAAATTAATGTTGCTGCATTTTTGGAAGAAGTGTGGAAGTCAGGATGATCATAATTGTTAGTCATGTCTGTTGTAATTAAAAGAACATTGGTGAAGTATGAATTGTGAAAAGCCGAAGTTGAATACAGCAAAAGATAATAGTGAAAGTGAAACAGTGGTGAAGCTTAAACTGCAATGGGCAAAGTATGATGAAACAGTAGAGAAGCTTGAACTATGTAATTTCAGTATGGTGAATGGAAACGTTTGTGTGTGTGTGGAAGATTCAGATCTGCCAAATTGATAACAGTGTCAGCGCACTTTGGAAATAAATCAAAGGGTGAAGGCCTGGACTAACAAATTTGCATATATAGTGATACGTGACTTTGGGTTTTGTTAAAGGCAAGGAAGTAGTGGTGAATCCTGACGTGATATAAAATAATGGGCCAGGTGAAGAGAAAAGGTATGACGTGAGGAGGGTGGGTCCACGCTTCAAAATGACGCCTGCATTAGGCAAGAAAAAAAAACAAGTGTGTCTCAGAAGAACGCGAGCAATTAGGTTAAAATGCTGTTGGACCGCATAATTTTCACCCTCGCGCTCTAGCGCAGCGAGCGTGTAGTCACATGATGGGGCCGAATCTCGAATTGCGTATTGTGTGAAACTATCAGGGGCTTCATTTTTGATCGTAGTCGATGAAATTTTGGTAGTGGGTTAGGATGGATATGGGACATGTCTTGATAGAGCAATATCCCGACATCGGGGTGTGTTTTGGGGCGCTCGACGTGGTTTTCGGGCTCGTGGATCTTTTAGAATTGTGGGAAATCGAAGGGAAATTGGTAAATTCTTGGGTTACGACTATGCGCCGTGCATGTAGATTACGCCCTGCCGAGGTCTGGCATGTGGCAAAGAATTCTCACTGTGTTCTTCT